>VZTI01001766.1:2300318-2359295 GCA_013397865.1 Struthidea cinerea
TGTGCGGGGCGGGGCGGGGGGAGCGCCCGCGGCGTCCTCGGGATGCCCCGGGCGCGCTGGCTCCGCGTCCTCGGCGGGATGAGCGCGGGCGGTTCGGACAGCAGCATCTCCCGGGCAGCAGCATCTCCCGGACAGCAGCATCTCCCCGCCCGGCGCGCTGCCGTCCCGGCGCTGCCTGCCCTCGCCCTCCCACCCGGCTTCGGGCACCCTGACTTTGAACTTGACGAACAGAGTCAGCCTGTCGCGAAGTTTCTGCCATTGTCGCTTTGGCCATGTGAGTACCAGAGCGGTACCCAGGCGGCCGGGTCCCCGCCGATCTACTGCCGGGCCAGCAGTGAGCACAGGTGTAGCTGCCGAGTGCTTCTGCTGCAAATCCCCACCCGACTCCGTGGGGCAGGGCTGGCTATAGGGAGCGACACGCCGCCACTACAGAGCTTGTCTGGGGAAGGAGCACGCTGTCAGAAGCTTAGTGGACAGCTGTCCTACTGGTGAGCCTGTCCTCGTGGCTGGTGCGGCAGGACAGTAGGTAGAAAGTCCAGTCTTGAGGTCAGTGCGCTGCAAAGGCAATGGCAATGCTGACACTGACACCCCTGAATGCTGGTACAGGGCTCGGGAGAAAGTCCCAGCTGGCAGGCAGCAGTCTCCAGAGTGTATAACCCTGAGCAAAATTTCCTGCTTAAAAAGGGGACAAAGACATTGTAGAGGTGCTTGGAATAAGAAAAGCTAGAGACAGCCCAAATAAGGAAGGAAAGGATGTCCCAAGCTTGGATGTGAACACCTGTGGGGCACCACTGCCAGCACACAGCTCCAAACGTGCAGATGCCACACGAGCATCACATCGGCAGCACTGTCTCAGCCGAGACAAGCACTGAGCAGGTGCTTCCTCTTGGAGGGGGCTGCCTGTGGCTGCCGGTGAGATGCCTCGGCATGCAGGATGGAGAGGAGCTGCTGTAGTTGCAGTGGGCAGCGCTGCCATCCCAGCACAGCTAGGGTGGGCAAACAGCACGGCTTGCTCACTGGCTTAACAACTCCAGCCTGAGAGTGTCTTAGAGTGATCCCAAGGACAGGTAGAATGAGTTGGGGAAAAAGTCAGAACCTTCTGATGCACCAAGGTGAATTGGTGTTTTAAGGGTGTGATATGAGAGTTTGGTTGTGTCTGTGTAGAGCTGCTCATTTTAAGTGCCATGTGGAATGGCAAGGAGCGATGATAGGTAATAGCTTCTAGTTTCCAAGTGTTTGTTCACTTTAATTCCTTCTTCAAGCAATTATTTCATGGAAAAATTTTTAATCCGACATAAAGAGAAGCCTGCCTCCGAGCAGCATGCATGCAATAACACTCTCTGTATGAATTGATGTGCTTTGTGTTGTTTCGGTTTGAGGTTTTTCTTTCCCCTTTCTGTCTCACAATTAAAATTTGAAGATTGGCTAATAGTTTGGAGAACTGGAAAGTTAAGTCCTGTATTTACCCACAGAGGATGCAGAGCACAGGCAAGTGTCTGTGCTCCAAAACACTGATGAATCTCAGCCCTGACCTGAAGAGACTCAGCCAGCAGGGATAGGAGGTAGTTTCCTCTTTGTTAATTCCTTAGGGGCTGCTTAGATGACCATAGTAACGACAGGCTCTGACTTCAACATCAGTCCCCTAGAAACCGAGCAAGACCCTCTCAGGACTGTCAGGTGAAGAAGCTGTCATGAAGCACTCTGTGGCTAAGCTTGCTTTTGTATGTCTCTGAAACAGGGGAAAGCCTTGCGTGCACAGACAAGAAAAATCATTTAATGAACGTTCTGCACATACTTGCACCCACTCCCTAAGGATACTGCCTTGTAATTACAGACCTAACGCTGTCCTTCTAAGAACATGGTTAAAAACTGACACGGTCCAAATTAGCAGTGGTCTCCTGCGTTTCTCAAGGGATCAGACATCAGTTGATCAGAGCAGTGGCACCAGTGCCAGTGCTTAACAGAAGGAGCCAAAGCATGTGGTGGTGCAGCACTGCTGAGTTCCGTGGGCTTACATCAGGTGTGGATGTGCCCAGAGCACTGGCACTGACACCTGGGCTCACTGCACATGCACAGTGTGCTGAGTAAATGCACAGTGTGCTGAGTGCATGAGAAATTCATGAAACTGCACGGAGATGAGAACAAGCTGGATGTGCCCACACAGCCAAGCTTCACTGAGGATGGGGTACAGGGCGAGAGCAGTGTTAAAAAGAGCTTTTCATGTTTTAATTTGAAGCTGCTCTTCAGTTTTTTGACATTAGAAATTTGTAAATGTAGCAGGCTTTATTGGCTGTTAGAAAAAGAGTCCTAAACTACATAGGATCTTAATTAGCTAAGAATTGTGTGGTGCCAAGAATTTTAAGAGAAACCCTGTCCAGGATCTGTCCTCAAATACAGCACTAGTGCAGTGTTTTGCTGAAATGGAAAGAGTTAACTCCTTGACACAAGTCTTGGAGAAAGACTGATGAGAAGAAAAGCCAGTTAACTGTTTCTACCTCTCCTGCTGTAGTGTCTGAAGGAAATTTCACTAACTCAACAACTCCACGTTGAGGCCAAGCGATGCCAGGCCTGACTGTGTGTGCAGTAGAAACATCCTCCCCCTCCCGCCCCTGTATAACCCAGGCACCTCAGACCCGGTTCTCAGCAGTGGCTCCTTCTCCCTCTGTTCATCCAGCCACCAGAAAGTCTGCAGACAGCAGAGAGGGGAGAGAGCAAAGCGAACTCCCTTCAGCCCTGCTCTGGCAGGAGCACACAGAGGGGAGGGACAGGCTGCACCCTACAGAGAGAGGCACCCACAGAGCGCCCGCTGCACACTGACCCTGCGTGGCTGGTGCTGCACCCGGGCTGGCTGCGGCTCTGCCAGGGGTCATCGTGCCTTTGGGCAGCTGGGCCAGGAGGCTGCTGCTTTTCCTTTTAAGCAGAGGCTGATAAGACAGAGATAGGTTTTTGAAACTTGTTTTGAGTGCAGGCATGCAAAGGTGTCCCACAAGTACGTGGTCCTGCTAGCAGGAGTGGGGTGTCTCAGGCTGCAGGGAACAAGGAGAAAATGCTAGTGCCAGGGTGGGGAGCAGCATGAGGCAGAGGCACTGAAAGTGGGGTTCTCTCCCATTTAGAGGGGAAGGTTTCTCATATATGGAGCTGTTCTGCAGCCCCTGCTCTGCTAACCCTGCATTCCCCTTGTCTGTCAGAGAGAACCTCTGAAGGACCTGCAGTTAGCTGGGAGGCAAGAGAGGGGCTGCAAAAAGCCTTAATGGAAGTGTTTCTTGCTTTAGTGAGAGAAAATGCTAGAGAGGGGATGGTGTTGGATGTGGGGGAGGGAATAAATTGCTCTGATTCAGTCCAAGAGGGGGCTGGTAAAGGTGAGAAAGCAAAGAGCAACAGGTACCACTCTGTTTGTCCCTTTGTCAGTGAGAGCTGCACGAAGCAGCTGCACCAAAGAGCTCCTTCTGTGGTGGGGCCACTGAACACAACCAAGAAGGTCAGGCACAGAAGCAGCACTGCTTGCTGCAGAAACCTGGCTCTGACCTTGATTCCTGCTTCATTAGAAGGAGCAGCAGCAATGGAGTTGCCTTACACGCAGTCCCTTTTTCCATCAGGAATGGAGCATATTGCTGCTGAAAGGACAGAGCATCAGCATTTCCTAGATCAGGGTCTGGCCTGATCCAGGTTCCCAGGGCTCATCTCCTCCTGACAGTATGAGAGGCAGAGTGAAATCTGACTTTCTTAGTCAATCCCAGTGGGATTGCTGGTTCCATTTTGCTCCCCAGTCAGTTGCCTACCTGGGATGCGCCTTGGCTTCAGGGATCGTTGCATCCCAGTGACACAAAGCACGGCACCTTTACAGCATCTCCAGGAGGCAACAGACTCACAGCAGTACCCAAGGGAAGTGCCACTCCAAAATTCAGGAGCCTGGTACACAACTGTTTCTTTTATTTGTGCTTCAGGCTTTTGCATTAAACCGGTCGCACTGATCTAAATGTAGATTCAGGACTTCACAAGCTTGGGAAAGCAGCCTGGACGTGCTTGGGTGCTCCCAGCTGGAAGGTGTGAACAGGTAGTGTTCATGTCAGACCTGCTGCTGAACAAGGTGACGTGGAGATGGGGACAGCCCGGCTCATCCAAAGCCCAGCCAAGCCCAGAGTGCGCTCACAGGGCTCCATGCGGAGGGAGAAGCTGCAGTCCTGACCTGGAGGAACATGTCAGCTCAGCAGGGGTGCCTAACTGGTTTGACACTCTGTGAAGAGAGAGACACACGTTATGGACCTTGCCCCAGCAGATGACAGATTGGCTGTCCTTGCACAGCGAGGCAGATCCTTCCTAGGGTGTTGGATTGACACACGGGTGCACTGTGCCCGTGCAAACTGTGGTATGGTCCCAGGCAAGCCGAAAGGATGGAGACCTGATCCTCCTGGAGCCGTCTCCCTGTATAAAGCTTGGGGTAAGGAGGCTCTCTGGGAGACATGCATGCCTGGGGTCATCATCCTGGCAAGGCAGGTGCTGTTGGTGGGCTGAGCACCCCTGACCCAAGAGACCATCACCATGCAGCAGCCCAGCTGCGTTCCCTCCACTCCTCGGCCGCGCGGGGGAACGGGACCTGGAGAGCGCTGCCATCCCTGTGCCCACGGCTGTGACCCAGTTGGTACCCTGAGCAGTGAGGGGGACAGGTAGCGATGTTTGCTGGTGACCCACGTGGCATGTAGTAGCAGCAAATACCAAAGCAGGCAGAGGTGGGTGTACACAGAGGACACAGCACTGTACAAGTGTCTGACTCGTTTTGGATTCCTGCCATCTACTGCCTAGTATATTCTTCTGCAATCACAGTCCAGGCTTCTGATTAAAGAGACCCTTTCCAACACCTGAATAAATAGCTTTTCTCATAGCAGCGTAGCTGAAAAATAGAAGTGCTAAAGGAAGATCTGAAAATATGAGTGGGAGAATCGTTAAAATGTAGAGTTATGACCTTGAAAAAACAGCACCCTTCTGCTGTTGCTCATTAGTGAATAAGAACCAAACCCTCCTGAGACCTGATTCAGCCACCCTTTTCACTCAAAGACCATATATTCTCTGCTTAAAATCTGAATTGGACACAAGGCCAGTACATTGCATCCTACTTAAAAGGGGACAAATAGATTGCCAGAACTTCAGCTTGGCTATTGGAGCAACTGAAGGGCACTACAGCTCATTTACAGTAGCAGTACTGGGCAGAGGGGAACAAAACTGCTGCTAACATGCTTCAAATGAGTCATTTCCTATTGTAAAATGAATGCTTGTTCTTTAAGGAGAGAAGAACCATTATGAAAAATAATAGATTCATTCTGTTCCTGCACAGAACTGGTGACAGCAAGGTGTGCAGATGGGAGTGATTTGGTTTGGTCAGTACATCTGGAGCCTGCAGCCGCTGAAGTCTTGCAGCCTGAAAGTCAGCGTGTGGCTGAATCCATGCTACTGCATGGATTGTGGAGAGGCTGATTGTACCTTTCTGGATGCCACTAGACAGAGTACAATTGCTAACTCTGGATTTCTTCTGCCACGTCAGTAGGAAACAACACTGTCGGGGCTGTAATGATAATGAGGTGCCATATTTGGGAGGCTCAGCAGACTATGAAGTGCACAACCTTGCATGGCAGGCTGCTAAAATGGACTGGAAAGGAAAAACTCCAAAGTACATTTTTCCTTGAAATGACAATGACACAAAAGAGAGAGCACAGCCAGTTTTCACGGTAGGTGGGTAATGCAGAGCCCCCAGTTGTTAGGAAGTCAAAACATTCAGAAGCACTAGGCAGTCTAATATCCTGCTGTTCTTCATCCACCCCCTTACTTAGTTCTCTCCTCCTCATCCTCTTTCTGCTGGCTTCCATCAAATGGGGGTGAATCAGCAGAAACAAGGCAGCAGGAGAAGGCCTTCATCCACACACGGCACAGCTCGGGGTAGGCAAACAAACAGCACGGAGATGTCCTGATGGGGAGTGTGCTCTGCTTTCACACGCCAAGTGCAAAGCACTCCCTGTCCACAAAAGCTTCCACCTTCTGTTTCAGGTGGTCTTTTTGAGCCTATAATCTCTTTTCCCATTAGCTTTGAGACACCAGAAAAGGAAACAAAGCCAAAATTAACTCCTTGAGCACGGGAGACCTTACACACAAATCAGTTTTCATTTTGCAGAACATGGATATGTACTTACAGATCCTAAATCCCGATGTCTGGAGTGGCCTGGGTGCTGTTCTTGGGGTGAGCTTCTCTCATGGGAGAAGATGGTATTGGGTTGCCCCCCAGGACCCCAGTGTGGCTGTGCAGAGAGAATGAAGTGGAGGCAGCCAAGCAGGACCGGAATTAGCAGTACAGAAAATGACCAAAAAGAGTTTTACCCCTTTATCCATGGAAGAGGAGAGAAGCTTGCCTGTTGTGACACTGAACATCTTTTTCACTGGAATTGTTCCCTTCTACCACCTGAGAGAGTCCCTGCAATGTACAGTCATTAAACCTCTCTATCTTTTCAATCACATGGAGTACTGCCTGCACGGAGAGGTGATCCAGAGGTGGCTTTTGGTCTCAAGACAAATCACCTGTCAGTCACTTACATCAGACTAGGATATTTGTCACACATTTGTTCACTTCAAGTGTGTTTTCTTCAATGTCCTGACTAGCACACAGCACAGTGATATATCTAGTGGGGATGCAGTATATTCTCTGTGGGCGAATAAAGCCAAACTGCAGTGGTTTTACAAAGTCTGTAATTTCCTGCATATTGTGTAAAATTGGCATAGTCTCTGAGAAAGCTTGGCCATGGGGCTTGCAAGCTTGAGCTCCTATTGCATTACCTAATGCTGTAGGAAGACATAAAGACTGGTTTATTTTAGCAAAACCACAATCAAAGGTAAAATCCTCTTAATTATTCATGTTCAGTAAAGAATTCACGGCAGTGTCCTTATGAAGTCACATCCTCTCTCCATCCCAGTCATCCCATGAAACACCTTTGGCACCTGCCTCAGTGCTTTGGCATTTGGTATCAAAAGGGTAGAATGGTTTTGTCACCCTGGAGCTTGAGTTACTCAGCTTGAAACCTCTCACACTGCACTGAGAGCCCACATTTAGAAGCCACAGACACCTGCCAAATGAGACACCCAAGCTGCCTTGAAAATCCCTGTCTGTCCAGATATGTTGCATGAATAACCAAGTTCCTTTTATGATTTCTGCATCATTTTGCAGATGGCTTTTTCTGTTCCCGGCACCAGTTTCCATTAGAAAGCTGTCCTGCTCTGGTAGCAAGATGCGAGGCTAGACTTTGAGATGTGCATTTTAGACATGTTTATCCTCGTGTGGGAGTCTCTAAGCAAGGCTTTGGAGTGGCAGGAGGAATGTCTGAGAGTCCTTAGAGACTTTCTGCTCTGTAGGCCCACCTCAGGAAAGGTGGACAAGGAGGGTGAAGATGGGAAGAGGAGAACCAGATCCCTGTCACATTTACACACCCAGTGAGCACAAACCAGACCTCCCCACGTCCTAGCCCAGTGTTCCTGGGCTGTTCTCATCCTGCAGAAATAGCCCTGTTTTATACAGACTGCTCCAGAAAAACTCCAGTGGTCCAGGGAAGCCCAAAGCAGCACAGTGTAATTACACCTTTTCTGCCAGACAAGCTGCTGCACTCCAGCCCCGTGGCTGGCAAGGCTCAAAGGGAGTATCAGCCATTGGCATCTCCATGCCATTGCTGCCTCTGTGCCCTCCAACAGCGAGGAAGTGCTCTTGCTGGATTGAAATCCTTCTCTGGCCTCTGTGACCCACTGATGGCTAATGCCAGCTGCAGAGCAGAGTACCTCATTCACTGCATCCTTCCCCAGAGCCATCTCAGCTAATAAATGCTGTCAGTGAGAAAAGTGGCCCCAGAGGCCAGATTTCATTGTCAGAATCTGGCCTCTGGCACCGACTCTCTCATTCACTTGTGACTTGTAAGCACAAGGCCCTGCTGTGTTTTCCCTGGCAGTAACTAACCCGGACTCCTGCACCTGGAAGGGAGTTTGGGCTGTCTTGGGCAGGAGCTTGGGCATCCTCTACCCCCAGGTTCTCTTCCACCCTCAGAACTGGCACAGTCTGTCCCTGCACATGGGATTGCTCAGCACAAGCCACACGAGAGCCTTCCTAAAGATGTGAAACCTCTTCCAGTAGCAACCCTGCATCCGTGCCTGCCATAGCTTTTATGATGCTCATTTTTTTTGCATATATCCCTCTCCATTCCCTGGGAGATGATGCAAGCACCAGCAGAAGGGCCTGACAGCTCTTCCCTCGTGGGGGTGCCTTGCTGTGTGCTGTTTGACAGCACTCAGACAACTGAACAACAAATAAATCCATTTATTTTCAAAAATCAATCCTCACAGGAACTCCCCGGGAAGACAAAACTTGTATTGCAGTAATTATATTCTATAAAGTATCTCTTTACGCTTCACAACAGTTTAAGGAAGGAACTCAGGATATGATAATGAAAGCGAGGAACAAACTGAAGCACCATTCAGTCTGTCCCCATCTGCTCTCGTGCTTAGTTTGATCCACACTGGCTGTAAGAGGAACAGCCCTATCTTCTTTAAGGGCAAAACAGCAGAAAAGATGCTGTTTGCCCTACCTTCTTTAAGGGCAAACAGCATCCGGAGGTCACTGGAAAAGATCACATAACCAGCTATAGCCAACATCAGTAATAAACATGGATTTACATTGCCACAGCACTTTTGGTTGGGGTTTTTTTTGTTAATAGCTTCTGTTATGTAGCGCCTTTGTCAGAAATCACCCGCTGTCATCAGCTTCTCCAGAGAGCTCCCACACTACATTAAGGGCTGAGTGCCATCCTCATCTCCAGTCTGGTAACTACTGGTGAGCAGTAAACAGCACCTGTTTACATTTGAATATTGCCTCCTCACTTAGAGGAAATCCTCTATTCCCGTCAAGCCAGGACATCCCTTTTTCTCACCACTTATTTTTAGCATATTGTACTTACGTTCTCGGAGTTCCTAAATCTGAGAAGGAGGTGTTACTAACGTTTTTTCTGAGGCAACTTAAAATTTCCCCTTTGCAAACCATCTCTCTGTGCCAGTCAGGTGACTACTGCTAAGCCTGCAGAGAAGTTTCACACTTTGCACAATAATTTGTGGGGATCCTAGCAACAACTGTGTTGGGTAAAAGGTGTCCATTATATTCCGTGACCTAACCTTGATCACGCTCGGTGAGCAACACTCGTGGCTACTTCATTTAGGTAGTTTATAAAGCTGAACTGCAGAACCAATGCAGGGAACTGCTGCTTGTGTTGTAAAGGCCATTTGACTGCACAGGCTGCTGTCTACATGCAAAGGGCTCTCAATTAAAAAAAAAAACCAACACAAAGCCCAGAACGATGCCTATTTCTTCTTTAGACAGATACAATCACTCCTGCTTAAGCTCACGTGCAGTGAAAATAGTCAGTGAAAGGAGCTTTTCAAATCCCTGCAAAGGCCGCTGCTAGACACTATCTGAGGGATGACTGTAACCCATGAAATGAGAAGCTGGGGGCAAAACTCTGCCCTCAGATCACAGGCACTGCTTTGAGGCACAGAAGACTGCCCAGGCTCTGCAGCCAAGGCAGCATGGCTTTGGCATGGGAAGTAGACCCAAATCCACATGGGAACCACAGTTACTCCTAAAGGAAGACACAAAGTACCTCCAATGACATGAATTTTGGTGCTGCAGTTTGTACTCAGAAGCTGATGAAGTCACAAGAGATGTCAGAGGAGAGATGTAGGTGTCCTGTGATGAAGCCTGGCTGAGTTAGAAGGTGGCTGTGTTTTGAGCAGCCTGGACCAAAGGTGTTTGGGTATCAGAGACCTTCGGACGCTGCGTCTCAAATGTCTCATGTCCTCATGCCTGGAGGGAAAGAATTGAGACTGCCATTTGTACAGTTGCTTCTCATCATCTGCCAGCAGCACCTTAAGGCTCCAGCCAGCTAGTCCCCAATCAAGCCCTGGTTCTCAAACAGATATTTATAAATTCAGAATACTGCACTGCAGCAAGCGACGCCGGCATAAATTCCCATCTGTCATCCCCTAATCATCTCCCAGCACAGTGATCAATCTCTTTCAAATTCAAATGATCTTAACCACTTAGTATCTAGAAAATACACTGCAAGAAATGGTCAGTGTACCATCCAGGACAGTTTAGGGGTGCTGACCTATCCAGCAGCTGTAGCTCCACCTACATTACAGCAGAGACAGATATTTTTATATCTCCACCATCATCATCTCTGCCATAGTTCTCATCAGAGACTACCGTGCTAGTGCAGGAATTAGTGTCAGCAAGGTTAAAATACGGCCACAGATACTCTTCTATCACCTTTCACCCACAGTGGGTAATGTTTTGCCCACAGGAGAGCAGGACACTGAGGAGGCACTCAGGAGTTACCGAGGCACTGGCACAAGGACACAGTTGGTCACACAGAGTGCTGTGCCCACCTCTTTCCCATTTTACTGAGCTTTAGGTACAGTTCGAGGACAGACCAAGGACCAGATAACACTGGCTAGGAAATGGATGAAGGACTGAGGCATCCATAGCTCAGCTACACTTTCCCTGTGCAGTGTGCAGCAGGAAGAATACTCACAGACCCTGTGCTGAGACACTGTCACACCGGCAGCTTCCTGCGGCACCCCGGTATGCTTTGTTTTCACAAAGTAAATGGTGTTACTGTATTTCGTATCATCCAGCAAGGAACAAGCTCTCATGTGATCCCAGGGAAAGCGTTTCCAATACAAGATACAGGAACCCTTGCAGAAAAAATTAGGTGGTGCTCACGTTTACTTTGTCAGATCGATTTTCTAATCTGGCTCGCTGGATAAATAACTTGCATTTCAGCACATGCTGTTACTGCCGTGGCTGGGAACCCTGAGAGGGGCAGAGGCAAAGGGTGCAAAGGACTGCTCACAAACCTGCTCCTCTAGCAAAACAGAGCGGGGTTTGAAGGGAACAGCAGGAGCCCTGCAACAGACAGAAAGCTGGGGAGCGGGGCTGCCGTACCTGAACGCGGCACGGCTTCAGCATCCCCGCAGGAGCTGCTCTGGCAGCCAGGCCCGAGCTACCAGCAGGGACCAGTGCCTTCTGACATGGCCCTTGCTGCACACCGGCTCCAGCTGCTGCCGCTGGAATGAGTCGAACCGAGAGGATTTAAAGAGGAGATGCACCCCATGGGTCGCATCCAATATCTGTGAAGCCGAGCCAGTCAGCCTGGCTGGCCAAAACCAGCCGTGGCTGCAGAGCCCTGATAAACACTCCAGCTCGAGGATTTCCTTGACAGTACATCACTCACTGCACCTCCAGGGCCCGTCAGCAGGCACAGCAGAGGCATTTCTAAGCAAGTGAGTGAAAAATGACACAGCAGTTCTGGCCATATCACCTCTTGTCTCCCACGTCTGTGCTGAGCTGAAATCAATGCGGTTGCGTTCACATTAATGGAGGACAGAATTGGGAAAATTCCCCTGAAGGCAATTTGAGACAGCACCATTGGAAAGATCGTGCTTCTTTCCTTTTTTTTTTTTTTTTAATACAGGGAAAGAGTCAGTTGAGTGTCGTGTTTGGTTTAGCTTTTTTTTCCAAGATACAAAATTAATACATTCAGTTAACACAAAAATAGGTGAGGGCTGTTAGTCAAGATCATTCACTCTGCTGCAGTTCATTTCCCTGGTGGCAGAAATCTGCTCCCAGACAGCAGGCTTTGAAGGCATTCACGAAGGAAGAAGTTTTTTCAGTGCCAAGAAAAACAGTTTTTAAAAAAACAAGCATTTTCAGTTGTAGGATGTGTCCTAGGCCGTCATTACCTTCATGTCAGTAACTCCCTTTTTCTCTGGTTTAAAGGAATCTTTACAATTATAGTTGATTTGTTTTGGGAGATCCATCAAAGCTGGCAGAAATGTTTGAAGCACTGAATGCACAGAAGAGGTGATTTACAGAACACTTAGAAAAGTATCAACTACAAAAGTCTGGCACTCACTTGTACAGTAACCACATCTCTGATTTTTAAGCACTTTTTCAGGTATTCCAGCCAAGGGATACCAGCTTCTGATGGGAACAATCTTGTCTGTTTCATTCTAGCCAAACTGATAGTAGGAATAATAGGATTTTCTTTTTTTCCAATTCAAGACTACACAGTAAGTTCTAGTAAACAAGAAGAGAAAGTAGTTAAAATTTGGCTACACATTAGTGCTCCAGCAAATCTCTCAGGTACTGCAAGGGCTGTTCATATTCACTACCCTTCTCATTTATCCCTTGTTATGTGAAAAAGTAAAAAAAGCAAGGTGGGAAATAGAAGTGTGTGTGAGCTTTTTTCTCCTGCTACCCCTCCCTTTGTGTGCACAGACAGGAGTCCCAGCATCCCCTGCTCAGGGGTGGATTCCAGAGCTGAGAGCAGGGCCATACACTCTTGTCACTGCAACAGCTTCACTGAGGGACACGACTGGGGTGTTCTCCTTTTGGTTTCTTGAGTTTTAATAAGGTGGTCATGTTGCCAAGTGCTTGAACAACTCCAAGCAAGCGCTCAGAAAAGCGAATGTTACATCTCAGTGGCCTAACTCTGTGTTTCTTTCTCCACAGCAAACATCTTGACAGTCATCATCCTCTCCCAGCTTGTAGCTCGCAGGCAGAAGTCCTCCTATAATTACCTCCTAGCTCTAGCTGCTGCCGACATCCTGGTTCTCTTCTTCATCGTCTTTGTTGACTTCCTCATGGAAGACTTCATCTTAAACAAACAGATGCCTCAGGTACTGGACAAAATAATTGAGGTCTTGGAATTTTCTTCCATCCACACGTCGATTTGGATTACGGTCCCGCTGACCATCGACAGGTACATCGCCGTGTGCCACCCCCTCAAGTACCACACCGTCTCCTACCCTGCTCGCACCCGCAGGGTCATTGTGAGCGTCTACATCACCTGCTTTCTGACCAGCATCCCCTACTACTGGTGGCCCAACATCTGGAGTGAAGACTACATCAGCACGTCCATGCACCACGTCCTCATCTGGGTCCACTGCTTCACCGTGTACTTGGTGCCCTGCTCCATCTTCTTCGTCCTCAATTCCATCATCGTGTACAAGCTGCGGCGGAAGAGCAACTTCCGCCTGCGAGGGTACTCCACAGGGAAAACAACAGCCATCTTGTTCACTATAACTTCTATTTTTGCCATACTGTGGGCGCCAAGAATAATCATGATACTGTACCACCTCTACGTGTCGCCGATAAACAACAGCTGGGTGGTCCATATTGTGTCGGACATCGCCAATATGCTGGCACTGCTGAACACTGCAATTAATTTCTTCCTCTACTGTTTTATTAGCAAAAGATTTCGCACAATGGCAGCTGCCACCTTGAAAGCCTTCTTTAAGTGTCAGAAGCAACCTGTGCAGTTCTATACAAACCATAACTTTTCCATAACAAGCAGCCCTTGGATTTCCCCAGCCAACTCCCACTGCATCAAAATGCTTGTTTACCAGTATGATAAGAATGGAAAGCCTATAAAAATATCACCATGAAAAGGGCAATAGTCGGAGTTTCTGGGTGCAAGTTCTTTTCAAGTGGTTACATCTTCAGGATGTAATTTTCTGAAATGGCTGTTTTGAAGAGAGGTCATTTGATTTCATTTCCCTGGGTGGCCAGGGGCAGATCAGACTGTCAGGAGGAAACAGAAGCACTTGATTTTAGGAGCAAAAGTGAGAAGGCAAACACCTCCATCTCTTACACAGCATTTTGAATATGCTTCAGAGTTCAAGTCTTAGCGTCCAGTCACATTCAAACGTTTTGCATCCCAACACCAGTGCAATCCAAAGTCATCAGAGGGGTGAAGCCACAGCAGTGTTTAATTACAACCTTTTAAAACACAACACAACCTTACTTGACCATCAGTTTGCAATCGACAAAGTAAATGGATGCTTTTGTGTACTGCGGAAGGTGCCATTTCTGGAGCGTGCACTTGCCAAAAATCATATGTCGATTCTGGCATGAGGTGCCACCACACAGTTGGGCTGTCAAGACCTCCTTGCAGGAGGCAGCCTGTGAGACACAAATGGTGACAAGCCTGTTTTGGCTCATTTGAGCAAGGCTCGAGGACCAATACAGTACCTGTTGCAGCCTTGGCATGGAAGGCAATCCTGCAGGCTGCCAACATTTGCGTGTTTTAAGTTGTTATTTAAGAAAGTGACGGAGACAGGGGAGCTCGAGGGAGGGAGGGATGTTTCTAGAGCCAAGAACAAAAGCAGCATCTTTCCCCAGCTATTTCAGTCACGGTGTCTAAGGACTTTCAAGGGTGAAAACGAGTCCTGCCTGATGCAGAGCTCTCACCGAAGCTGCTCCTGTGAGCAGAGTGAGCAGAGCCTTCAAGTTCCTTTTTAATCAATACAGATTCTCAGTTATCCCCCATGTTCAGGCCTTTAGGGATTAACACATAAAAACCTCAATTTAAGACTTTCTCCTGAGGGATGATGCCATCCTGTTGCAGATTTGCCATTTAGTTGTTAAAAAAAAGCCAAACTGTGAAAGAAATTCATTAAATACCCAACGGCAGTAAAAACATTAAAGCCTTAGTTTAAGCTGATATAAATATTTCACTTATTTAAAGGAGGTTAGCTTCTCTTCCTTCACACTCAAAAACCAGCATCCCATCAATGCTGAGTATAGAAAATAAGAGGTTTACAGGAAGACTGAAAATGCACTTCTTTTAATTTCTTTCCCTTTCAGATCTTGGTGCGTGGCTTCTTGGAGCCACACACCACAACCTCTTTATCCTACACTGGGCACTTCATGGAGCCTCACCAGCCTGAGGGCAGTGGAGGTGTGTGGTGAGCAGCAGCCCAGCGTGGCCAGTGGAGCTCCTCAGGAGCTGCAGATCAGTGGCAGCTTGGTGCCAACGCTGCACTCGTGCCTGTGCCCGTCTCCAGTGCCAGCAGGGAGCTCGTGGTGCACCAGGAACTAACACAGAGAGCTCCTCTGAGGAGGGATCCAGCCAGTCCCACTATGGTGGGAGCAGAAGGCTGAAAGCATCTCTCTGGAACACACGGATGGCTCAGCTTTGGTGCAAATCCCCTAGGATCCCCTGCTTCCCTTCTCCCACAAAGGCCGTGCTTGCACAATGCACCCACGTCCTGCAAGAGCCAGCCCCACCAAACCCAGCAGGGAACGGCAGCAGAAGGCACAGGCCATGAAAGCCAGGCCCCCAGGGGTGTTCTCAGGAGAGATCCCGGCTCGCTCAGGAGCAGGGACAGGATGCCCAGGGCCCCAGGACCGCACGCTGCCCAGCTGGCAGAGCTGCTCAGCCATTCCCCTGAGGCACCCCGGGGACCAGACAGGCCAGAGCAAGGAGGGGGGCACCTCTGGGGAGGTGGGCTGATAGCAAAAGCTGACCCTTCCTACCCTCACCCACCACAGGGATGGTATCCATTTAAGGGATGGTATCCATTTAAATGTCCCCAGAGAGAAATGAGGAGCTTCTCTGTCGCCTGTTTGTTCTTGTGATCTCAAAGCTTCACCCTTACAATAATAAAAGTGTAAAAGGGATGCTCAGCCTTGCTATGTTCGTCACAACAAGGTTAAAATTATCACTCCCTTTATAGTGTTTTACAGAAATTCAGTTTTGTGGCCATCCTCCCTGCCCTTCTCTCGGAAACCTCCCTCTGGTCTTTGTCAGTTGATAGTAACCAAAGTTACCTTATGGAAAAGGTACTGTATGTTTCATTTTGGAAAAACACTGTATTTATAACTTATTTTTATTCGACATTTGTTATGAGGAATGCTTGTCTGAGTTAAACGTGAATGAGTCTGAAGTGCAATATCTATATAGATAAGTGGTTCATTTTTGAGAATGTATCTATTGAAAAAATACCTATTTATACAAGAAGTTCACTATTCTATTTAATATAATAGTAACCCTAAAGAAAATAGTGAATGTTTAGGGCTTTTATTTATTAAAAAAAGTTCAATTAAGTGCATGGCACATGCTGCCATTCACATGCTGTGACTTACTAATTTTTGTAACATAACGTTTATCCTGCAAACTATCAGTGTAATCTGATTTTTTTTCTGTCCTGATAATGTATTTTTGTAAATTACCATATTTAAAAACAAAAATCTTTCTGCGTGACTATTTTTTTTCCCCTGTGAAAAATAACGCATTAAATTCTTGTAACTTATTTGGAAAAACTTGCAGTCGTTTTCCATATCATTTTAGAAATGACAAGGTACAATTTGCATGTACAGTGGATTGGTCATTTCACTTCTGATAATTGAGGGCTTTAAAAGCTTGCTTCCAAAGCCCTTTGGAGTCAAAGGCAAGGTTGCTAGTGGGTTTTGTGGTTGGTTTTTCCAATTCCCATCATTTCAGGAGGGCTTTGGATCAAGCTGTATCTTGTTAGCAGACATTCAAAGCCTTCTTAGAGTCCAGTTTGGATAATAAAGCCTTGGCTTTTTAGTCTGCCATATGGGAGCTGCTGTTGATAATACTTGCCTTATTTTTGGTTGTGTGAAGCATCTTGCAATGACTGTTGCTAACTAGCCATTGTCTTGCTGTATTGTTGGTACCTCCTAATTTTCCAATAGTAAAAACTTAACCAAGCACATACAGTGTCATTATCTAGGGAAAAAGTATCCTGGAGACAAAACCATCTTTGTTGTGGAGATGGTCTTTTGTACTCTAATTTATATTTCAAATATCTACAATTAGAAAAAATAAGCTGTGAATGGACAGTTTTGCAATTACTTACAGGTATACGTCCCTGAAGACCACAGCTAGGAACAAAATACTTTTTAGATGAGTTGCTGGTATAGAAAATTATGGGACCTATCACCTATTTAAATTGTGAATATTGATATTTTCATAAGTAGACAATATATTGTGTTTGACAAACTTGTTTGTATTATAATAAATTATGGTGCATAACTTACTACTGTGTTTGGAGCTATTGTTTGATTTATGGATTCTTATGATATACTTCTGATTTATAGATACTTGTGATATGCTACAAATAAGAGAAGGTGGATTCAGAACCTCAGGAGACTGCACGTGGAAGAAGCCCAACATTTCTTCAAATGAAAATTACTAGCACTGCAGATTTCATACCCCCAGCAAGCGTAAAAGTATCTGGGATCAAGTTCCTAATTTCTCTGGAGAAGTAAAAGGACATGAAAAGGACAAAAAAATACTAAAACTAAGCAGAGAATGGAGAAGAACCTGACCAGAAAAGTCCAGTGTCTTAGAGATCAAACACTGCAGGGTTTAGCACACTGAGAGGACCACGCAGGGAATGCTTGTCAGATTTCCCTGCTCTGAAAGGCTTAGGAACAGGTTTTAAATACAGCTTCAAAGACAGAAACGAGGGGAAGGGGGCACTGCAGAAAGGGGCAGTGTCAGACTTGGTGGAGCTTATCAGAGTTATTCCTTGAGGAAGGAGCCTGGGCTCTGCCTGTCTTGGTACTTTCATTAACAGCTGTGGCATGAGAAGTACTGATGAAGTGTACAGGTTATTAAAAAAGGAATTATACTGCTGGCGGAGGACTGAAGGACAGGTATTTCATGTAAGAATCAGATGACCTCGCAGATTGCAGTGATAAAAATGGGATGAATTCAATAGCAATAGACACAAGGTTCTCCACTTGTCTGCCCGTAAACAGTGTATTTGCTATAAAACCTCAGCAGTCAGAAACAACCAAGAACCCAGTTGTGCCAGCTGGGCTTGAATGACAATGAGTCACCAACAGAAAGCAGCTGAGAAAAGTCCCAGAATGTAATCACAGACACTTCTAACGATAAGCACGGTATTAATTGCATTTTATAAGACTGCATGTGCTAGATACAGATGTATGTAAAGGGATAAAAAGCAGTGCAGAAAAACTTGATGAAACTGAGCTGGAACAGCAGTAAGTGGTTATGAATTTTCCTCAGGTAAATTTGTCCTGGAAGTGAGAAGACATTCTCACTACCAAAGCAAGGAGGCTCAGCAAAAGCCTTGCTAGCAGCCCAGATCTCCCTGCTGGTTTTAAATGGAGCCTGCTGGGTTCATGGACAGAATTATGAGATGAGGCAGGTGGCAGAACACATTGGGACCGTGCTTCCTGGAGCTGGCAGGTCCCTAACTCAGCTCAAAGGACAGCAGAGGTGTCTGTTCATCCCGTCTCATGCTGAGGGCAGCGTGAGAACCATGAAAGCCAGCAGCTACTCCCAGCAATTCCTGCAGCAAGCCACAATTCCCTCAGCAGCTCTCACTGCGGGTGCTGCAGGTGGGACTGCTCCAACACACCCCCACTGAACTCACACCAGCTTCTGCCTCAGCTTTCAGTTCTTTAAAATCCTCTTTAAGCCCACCAGGAAGAGTAGAATTTTAAAAAGCAGACTCATATAGTCCTGAACAATTAAATAATAATCCCACTCTTAGCAGGCTGGGGCTGGCTTTGCAGGATCTGCCTTTCTGACAGCATGCAATTAATTCCTGGGAGTTGCCAGACACACCAAGGGGGTTGAAATGCTCCAGCCTTTTGTAATAAATAGGCATCAAAAATGAATTTACTATTAGCTTCCTACAGTGAACCAAATGCACATAAATATTTATTACGATTACAAAATTATGTCAGAAAATATTAAAAGCTCATGTCTTCCTGCCTTACCAACAGGCTAGAAATGCTGCTCCACCTATTTCTCCCACTCTGCACCTTCTTCTAGCAGGCTAAATGGACAAGACGAGCTGCAGGCAAAAGTATGATATTGAATATTACAGTCTTACAGACTGATTTGCTGTAACAGAACGTACTGAAGACCTTCAGCTGAGCCCGGCTCAGCATGGCTCGTGCTGTACAGCAGCATAATGAAACAGCCCCTGGTCGAGGATTTTGCAGGGACATGTGGTGTCCAGGCAGAGCTTGTGCTCCAGCAGGTCCATCGGGTGCAGGTTAGCCCTGGAAAGGCAGTAACGTGGAACAGAAAGAGGCACACTGATGCTGTCCCTGCCATGGCAAGGAGAGAGACCCCGGGATGGGTTCTGCTGCTGGAACCTGGCTCCAAATGGGGCAGCGAGCCCCAGGGATGGGCACAGCCCTGCAGAGGAACAGTGGCCTTCACAACCCCAAACAAAAGGCAGCAAAGGAGGGCTCAGCTTCTGGTGTTCTAAAACATCATTTCTCCCACCCTTGCAGTGTCACAGCACAGAGAGGCAGCCCCATCCACAGGAGGAGTGCCCAGGCCCCTTGCTGTCCCTGCAGATCTGCCTGGCAGGTGGGATTCCCCTCATGACACGAAGGTGACTGTCATGTAGACAGCTTCCCACCAGCCTCTCCTCCCAGCCAGAGAGAGAAATTCATCTCGGCCACTGAGAGTGCCCAGAGTGCAGCAGAGCTGACACGTGCCATGGTCCCAAGTCATACATCACACAAATGAGGGCAGCCAGCCCTGCCTCCACTAGGCACCCTGCCCACTTGGAAAAGGGCAAAGAATTCAAACCGTCAAGACTTTTCCCTCCTGGATTTTACAACGGAGTTTGCAGCCCAGCCTCAGGACAACCAGACTTTCCAACAACAGGATGGGAGACATTCAGCCATGTGAATTAAATATGACCACGAGCCTGGCGACGGGCAGTGGCTTCCAGCAGTACCTTCCTAGGCGTTTGTCACAGTCATCTGTGTAAATGTAACTGATTCTGCTGGACTGAGCTCTCACAGGTTTCTGTCCTGCAGGTACAGACCTTTGGCATTGCCACATTTCTAGAATAAAAGTGTGAGGAGAAGTCCAAATCTGAGATGTTGTGTTCAGGAGGAAATCCATCAGCCTATGACTAGTGCACATCTCAGGTACTGGGGTAAAATCACACAGGGCTGCAGCCAAACAAAGTGTGCATTTTAACAAACATTGCTCAAAAGGTCTTTAGCAGAGCTCCATTTCCCTGAATTTCTTCTGTGGTGTTTTTTTTTAATAGCTCTCCCCTCTCCCCCATATCCTTTAATGAAGAAAAATAGAGTACATACTGTGGAGTTTTTTCTCCTTTTTCTTTCTTTTATCTACTTACAAGTTTCAGAAATAGCAACCTAATTGAACTGCAGGCAGTTTTAAGGAAGGGATAACTGTGCCCAGTAACACAGGGGCAGAGGAATCATTTGTATTGCCTCCTCCTTTAAGCTTTATTGCTGGGGCCAATTTAGACAGAAAAAACCCAACCCCCTGTCTCTTGCTGTGCATCTTAAACAGGTCGGATGATGCTGGATAATTGCTTTGCTCGTGTTTAAGACAAGAAGTTCACGTTTGTGATGTTGAACCATGAGGTGCAACATGCCCCAGCTCCTCCAGGAGCTTCTGCTCTCTCTGAGCTGCCAGCCCAGCTCCAGGCTCTAAAATGGTCCCCTGTGCTCCCATCCTCCTCCTGTCCCCCACACAGCCCAGCACCCCCACTCACACCCCCTTCCCTGCTCACAGCCGGGCAGGGCTGCAGGGCTTCTCCACACCGTGTCCCTTTGTCCAGCCACGGCCTGGCCCAGACACTGCATGAGTTTGCTTCATGGCAAGTTTGCGTGGAGGGGAAAACGGGGACGTTTGGGGAGGTGCTGCTATAAGCAACCCTTATCCCTGAACCAGAGAGCACTACAGAGAGCCCAGGGCTGCAGAAACCAAGACCAGAAGATGCTACTATTTTGATTTTAAATTGTAGACGTCAAATGAATCACATTGTCTACATCTCCCCCATCTGATCAGACAGTCACTTTAAAACAGCATCTGCTGTTATGTATCACCAGTATTAACAGAGGTGGTGTAGGGAAAAATTAGCTGAAGGCTGCTTTGTAGATTAAAGATGACTGAGATTAGAAAAGCACAAAGTAAAGGGAACCAAGAAGTATCCTGATAAAAGCATTTGAAATGAGTCCCCGTCAGTGCCAGCACAGCTCCAAGTGGACCAGAGGTGCATCCTCCCCCCACACAGCTCCACACACCAGCGGTGAGGACAGCGAGCAGCGCTGTGTGCTCTGACGGGGTGTAATGTGCCCAGAAAGCACCCCCAGCCTGGCTGAGCCAACCAACAGGCGCAACTGCACGGCATCCAAACCATCTTCTGAAGCTGCGTCCCGGAGGACCTCCAGCAGACATCTGGCCACAGCTGGCTGCGTAATCAGCTGCCTGCAGGAAGAGCCACATGCATAATACACCAATTTTCATTTAAGCCAACCTTGCACTGGTGTGACCTTTTCCAGGAGTGCGTTTGTGCAAACTCCAGCAAACAGCAGCTCTAAAGCTCGGCAGCTGCGTGCGGGGAGGCTCCGACAATTCAGCGCTGGCAGCCCGGGCCGGGGGGCAGCGAGGAGGAGGAGGAGGAGGAGGAGGAGGGGGAGGACGAGGACGAGGATGAGGAGGAGGATGAGGAGGATGAGGATGAGGATGAGGAGGACGAGGAGGAGGGGGACAGCACGCGATGTTTGTGTCTGCGAGCGCTGAGGAGAGCGGGCCCGGGGGGCAGAGGCGGCTGCACATCTGCGGGGCGGCTGGAGAGGCTGCCTAACACGCGGAGCCAGCACACGGAGCGTCAGCCGCTGCACCGCTGACTCAGCGGGGAGAACCGACGGGCGAGGGAGGAAATCTGCAGTCTAATTAAACTGCTCGGAATTGTCCAAGTGGGGCAAACAGAGGAGCAGCGCAGGGGAATCCAGGGGCAGAGGGCAGGGGCTGTCACCTCATATAGAAGCATACAGTTAGTGTAAATAAAAGGAATCCAAATCAAGAGCATCAGCAGGTCTCTGGAGGGGGGAATCCAGGAGGCACCAAGAGAAGGGCCAGGCCACTACAGAGTCACAGAATCATTTAGGTTGGAAAAGACCCTTAATCTCCTGGAGTCCAGCCACAGCACAAAGCAGCAGAAAGGCCAGAGCTCCCCTAATCCCCTGCTCAGAGGGGTTGTACAAGGTCCCTGCAGACACTGTGGGTGCTGCAGACCACACAGGAGGACCTCTCCTTCAAGGCCTGCCCCACAACCCTCAGTTTTGTCTTAATCAGGGCCAGAGTGAGCAAGACAACACCACTGTGGAGGAAAGCGCTGCTTCCAAGTTGTTTCGGTTTTGAGTGGCAACATTTTGGCAGCAGGAGGGACCCTCCTGTGGCACAGCCTCCCCTGCCCCGTCCCAAAGCAGAGCAGGCTGCCCGTGCAGGACGCTGCCCCGTGAGAAGGGCACACTGCCGCGCTAATTCCCAGGCTCTTGCAATCACAGACAGCAGCAGCAGCGCTCAACAGAACCTCGCACTTGTTCGGTGAGAACCCCAGAGCTGCCAGGCTGTGCAGCTCCTGCCTTGCATCCAGCAGACACTGCAAGCACCCCGAGCATGGATGCAACCACAATCCAGCAGGTAAAGGCAATGCAGGGATGACAATTTATCAGTGCTGCTAAAGCACATTAAACAAATCCAAACCGTTCTCTGTTCAGGCCTCTCTGCACTACTTATCCTCTTACACCCCGTAAAGCAACGAAGGGGAAGTATCAGTATCTTTGTGAGGTTTTTAACAGCTGACTTTGTCATCATTTTCCCCCGCTCTGCTGAAGTCTTGGGGAGATCTACGAGGACAAGTTACTCTTCTCTGTGGTCAGTCATCCCTGGCCTGGCCCACTTTGAGAGGTGTTTGATTGATACCAGGGTGAGAAAGCCCCAGATGGCAGAACACGCTGCCGTAGCAGTGTTCCCACTGTGCCCCTTCAGCAGTGCACGACTCGCCTGCAGGGACCCAGGATCACCAAGAAATTGCAGGGCTCTGGTCTCATCAGAGCTGGGGATAAACTCCAAGAGAGCTGAGTGAAGATATACCTCAAGCAGCTCCACATGGCTTTGGAAACAGGTTTAAAAGATTTAAATGTTCCAGGAGATGAAAGTATTGACTACTAAATGGATTCAACAAAACTCATCCTCGTGCTCACGAGAGACTGAGCATTTAAATTCTACATTGCGCACATTTTCTAGTGATTTTTTGTAAAACAAACTATTACATTACAAGTTAAAAGACTTTGCTGTGCTTTTCTCTGTTTAGTTTTCTAAAAGGCAAAGCTCAGTGTATGGCTGGTTTTGACCTGTCTCCAGGAGGCCATCAGACATCCTTCTGGGCTCACGAGCCGCACACCCACCCACGGCCACACCGGGACCACGGCATGTTCCCTCCCCATCCATTTCTCTAATGACCACTGGGTCACAAGGAGGAGCACTGACCCCTTTCTTGTTAGTCAGTAGTTTCTGGCAGTAGGTATCAGGCAGGGAAAACCCAGCTTTTGCATTCTTACAGGTGTTCTGACCGTGCCCTCCAGAGCAGGTTTGTACACCCAGAGCTCCCACTCTTACCTGGAGCCACACCAGCCTTCTGCAGCAAGCAGCTCTGCTGGCTCCACACAACTCCAGTGGGCCATGAGAGCTTGGCAGCCTCTGACACAGCTCTCACATTATGGGGAAGCAGGTGGAGAAATGAGTGTTGCTGTGGGTTCTCAGGCTGGTGTGTACCAGCCTCCTGATGGGTGGGAGTGCCACCACCCCAGCCTCGCCTCCTGGCAAAGCCATTTCCTGCACCTGCAAAGCCCCATCCCCTCAGGCAGCACTAGCACATTCCCCCTGGCCACAGGACGCTCATCGGTGAGGTCTGTGACACAGCTCCAGCACACAGGGGCTGGGAAATGCCAGCTGCTCGTGTCCGGTGAGCTCCCGGCTAAGCACCGGCTGATCAGAATAAATGATACTTCAGAAGCAGCTCGTCTGGATGAGCCTTCCAAATCACACTGTCCTCACCGAGACACCTCAGTTTTACAGTTCCTACACCCAGCCTTTCCTTGATGTAAATAAACAAGAGCTAAAGGCTGGGTTAGTGCAGAGTCAGACAGAGGTCATGCCAATACCTGTGGGCACACGAGCACTTTGTGGGTACAGTTTATGATGAACCTGGCCACTGTTCAGGGCTGGCTGGCCAGGCTGGCCTCTCAGCAGGTACAGAGATCTGCTTCCAGACCTGGGGGTAAGATAGACAGCTGCTCTCCTGGATGTGGGGGTACTCCTCAGGATCACTGCCTGGATTTTTTTTTTTTTAAATAAATACTTTGCTTTGAGAACTGCATTTATGCAGAAACCTGCTGGAAGGATTACTGCAAATAGATGATCCTACATTCAAGAGCCACTTTAAAGCCAATGCATCATTTCCAGAAGACCCCTGCCTGCCTCAGGGGACAACAACCTTCACCCTGCATGCAGGGCCAGCTGTGCTAGAGCCAGTGTCACCCCACAAAGCTGTTACAAGCGGAAGGTGGCTCCATCAATAACACCAAACGCTGTCAGCGCCACATCTGCTCACTTGGGACAAGTTTCTGTTGCAAAGACACTTTACTTCATAGCTCAGTTGCAGAGGAAAAGCTGGGGTTTTTCCAGTGGTGTAAGGATTCAGGAACAAGAAATCTGCATATTTCCAGGGAACATGTACCAACTTCCAGGTCAGCAATTCAGGTCACGCTGGCCTTGTTATGCGATGACTTCTGCTCTGAGACAAGCAGCCAGCTCCAGAGGACAGGGCCCTAACACACTTCAAACCAAGTTGCTAACAGGAAGAGGCCAAGAGCTCCATGCTTCTCTTTCTGCACTGAATGCACATGAAGGGCTAATATGAAACACCGGGAGAAGTCACACACGGACAGAAGGCTACAAATGGTGGAAACAGAGCCAGGGCTGTAAAGTCCAGGGGAGCAGGACAGGGTGGACTTTCCCTAGATGGCTGCTAATGCCTTTTAGCCATTTCTGCCACCCTGAAATCCCTGGGGGGATGGTGGGGGAGAACCACATTGCAAGTCCTGAACAAGCACAACATTCAAGTGCAGAGGAGAGACACAGCAGGCATGTCCTGCAGCCCAGCACAGGGTGGGAGATCTGCAAGCAAGCATGGGACATGTCAGCCAGAGATGTGACACTGCAGCAGAGCAGTGACACTGATGGCAGCTCTCGGCCTGGACCGTGTCCCAGAGCTGGCACCTCACTCAGCTCTCGGGACACAGGCCACCAGACAATCGTGTAATGACGCCTAACCAGACATCGTGATCACTTCGCTGTCCTGGGAACAGCCACGAGCAGATATCCCCCCGTCTGCATCTCCCAGCTGCCCACAGCAGGCTGTGGGGCTCACCGCTGTGCTCGGTGTACACCTGGCAAAGTCACGCTGCCAAGTGCCCTGGCAGTGACTGCTGCCGTAGCGAAGGCCAGCGTGAGAGAGTCACGCTGCAGATCTGATCCTGCACACGGCTGCTGCAGCAGAGTGCTCCAGAGAGCCTCCAGATGGTACTTCTGGCACTGCTTTATTGCATTTGCCAGGGACACCCCAGAAAACAGTATGCAGGCATTGAGTTAATGAAACTAGCTGCTAGGCATGAAGGGTTAACAGTTCATCTAGAAAGATTAATTTATGCCCAAAACCCTTTCTGTTGTCACTTACTGAGAGAAAAAAAGTTAAGCACTGTAAAACGGGCAGCGATAATTGCATTTCCTTAAGGATGTGTCTGGCAGGAGGTCGCTAGCTGCTCCATGAAGTACGTGACCACGATACTGTCATTTTGACAGAATCAATGTAGGTAGTCATTAATCTTACAAATTAAAAACCCATAAATCTCTGTTAAACCCACTGTCATTGATTAGGAATTACATTACCACAATACACAGAAGCCTTTTAATTTTGTTTTTCCTCCAAAATGAATAAACAGGTCTGTTCAGTTTATTTTCTCCTATGCTGGAGTGATAAAGGGCAAAGCCCTTTCATGGCTATGCATCATTGTTTTGGAACAAAATCATACCTAAGAAGCTTGGGAAAGGAGGGAATGAAGAAGAAAAATCAGTTGCCAGGGATTAATTTAGCCCAACTACTTATTATTACTTCTCAGGAGTATCAGACACTGAGGCAGAATTTGTCAAACTTTAAATCTTGTAAATTTGGTTGATACACACCCTGTGAATAATCCAGCAGGTCTTCTCATGAAAAAGATAAGGGTATTTGTTTTCTTGGATTTTTACCTTCTTGCCTATTTTTTTTTAAATGCTCCTAGCCATTGGAAATAGTCCAGTTTGATCAGCTACCCAATGAATTGACCTTCCAAGGTAACAGGTAATTGCTTCTCATTACAGTAATGACTCAATAATTCACACAAATGACCAGGAAATCCACTGCCGCCTTCTGAATTTTGACATCTGGGTGGTGCTCTAAAATGCAAAAGCAGACATGAGCTTCAGAACAGAGACAACTCAATTAGAGACAGGACTGATGTTCTGATAGTTCAACACTCAAATGCTCTGCTAGACCAGCCTGAGCCCATCTTCACTACAAACCCTGCAGTTCCGGTGTGATTAGGGCACCTCTTCATCTTGTTCAAGTGCCTGGGAAGCAAAGTAAGGTCTTGCTGATAATTAGTTATAAGATTGTTCAGGTTTAGCCATCTGTCAGTTTTACTGTTGGGAGGACACATATAAAAGAAGACTTCTGAGAATGAGGACTCACAGACAAGAGCTTCCTGGAGGATGTTCCTGAGAACAGCCGGTGAGTACAGGGATGGGAACAGGGATGGGAGAGCGAGCACCCATGGATACTCTCCCAAAGCAAGACCAACGTCCCAGCTGCATCCCAGGAGCTCCAGCAGGAAATAGAAAGGGCTCAGGGATGGAAACTTGTTCAACTCTTCTACCTTCTTCACGCACCTTTTCTCACAATATCCATCCCTGTAACTGCCCCTTGCTTCAAACAAGGGGAAAAGAAACTCCCTGAGCTGCCAATTTGGATGCAAGCACCTCAGTGGAGGGTAATTAAATAGAGCATGTGTGCTCTTTTAGTAGTTGTTTACAGCTGGAAGATCAAATGGTTTTCTCAGACTTTGATCTTGATGCTTCTCCTTGAAAAAACACACAGACAAGTTCAATGGACCCTAGTTGCAACTTTTTAAGGGTGATGGTGACTGGATTCAGTGCCCCTCAGCAGAGCTGCACACCTTCAGGCTGGGGAAACAAAGACAGATTTTCCAGTCTGTAAGGGCAACACACCTGTAAGTTAAACTGAAAAGGTGGGGAAGTTCAGGGTGCAAACCCCAAAACAGCAGCCTAGGAGCAGAAGTTGAAGAAGCAGCCACTCAGTGCCTCATCCAAACCTCAGGGCTGCTCTCCCTGCTTCGTCCCAAAGCGCTGGCTGACTTGGGAAAGGACCAACCACACTTATCACTACGACTGTCAGCAGGTGCAGTAGCCTTTTTTTAATAGAAAAGGACATCTATTTTATGTAAAAAAAAATCTTTTATTGCACAAACAGGTCTAATGCAAGAATTTTGTAATATTTTCACATAGTTTAACATCAGGAAGTTTTTCTGGGTAAGCTGTTGCTCTAAGGACACAAGGCAAGTTGTATAATTTAAACAGTCCCCAAGGCCAAGCCCAGCCACAGGGAGCTATGGGACACTGACAAGAGCCAGCAATTTAATTTGCCTGAGGGCTAGAAAGTCAGAGACTGGTACAAGATCCTCTGAACACCAAGTAGCCCTAACAAATAACCCCCTTTAGAAACACTGCAGCTGAATCTTGCCATTCACTGTATCACACAGACAACAGGAGGCACTCAGGAACTTGCCAGTTCTCAAACTGGCCAGCAAGCCCAAGCCAATCCAACTGGAATAGGAATAGAAACATTTGCCAGAGTGAAGCAAACCACACAAGATCAATAATACAGATCCTGGGACAAGGAAAAATTACTGTGTCTGAAGAAGGAAACAAATGAGAGAAAAATCCCAAATCAATTATTGCCAGGATCTGGGGAAAAATGAAACAGAATGTGGAATAGCAAAATGGCAGTTCTGTGTGTACGTGTGATGTGAGTAGACGTGAGGAAAAAATACATATTTACTATTTACCCTCAAGACAGCTCCCACTCCACACTCACACAGCTCCTTCCACAGCAGCATGCAAGGGCAGAGAGAGCACATGCCCTGGCTTCAAAGGGAACACCGTGAAAAGCACGAGAAAAGATGGAAAGGTTTGCTGCTGCAGATGCACCTTCCCAAAGAGCACAGAAGGAGCAGTGCCTGGGCCATCCCCACGGGGGCTTGGAAGAGGAACATTACCTCCATTTTCTGAGTCTACTCTGAATGCTAAATACAGCATTTGATAACCCATTCCTTGCAAGAGCATACAGGTAAGAGGTTAAAAAAGCAGCAGCTAATGACACTCAATCACCTGCCAGCCAGTGACAGAAACAGGTTGCCAAAAGATGGACTTTTGGTGTGGTTCAATACAGTAACCCCTACAAGAAAGGGGTGTGAATAAAAATTGCAACTCCACAGGGAAGCCAGGCAGATTTTCAGGGATATACACACACGCATATTCAAGATAACCCTCTTAATGACCCAGCTATGATTTACAGCACTTAAGGTGGTATCTATTGTCATGGACTTGACTCTACAGGACCAAATTTTAGTATTTTGCCTTTCAAACCATCTAATGACAGCCTGTCTTGGATACCAGAGGAGAAGGCAGAAGGAATTCCATTTTGAACATTGTTCAGTTTAGACTGCAAAATAATTATGCATTTTATGGCTTGTTGCAGTGGAGTCAGAACTTTTTCTGTGGGTGTCATCTGGGACAGACCTGCCCTTCCAGTCACAGCCACAGAAAAAAGATTTCATTTGCTCTCTGTGTGCTTGAGCTAAACTTACCAAAGCAGTGGAGTATCTAAAAGACCGCAATATGGTTTGAAACATTAATGTTTTGCCAGTGACTAAAACCAGAGGTTTTTTCTGTTCATGAATTAGTCAGCTGCTAAAGTTAATTCCTCTATGAAGTTTAGACTGCCAAGGACCCCATAATTTTAGACTAGCAAGACTAATCTTGCTCTTTCCCAGAGCCAGACCGCTAATGATTCGAACTTCAAGAAATCCTGTGAACAATCTCACCCTATTTAGACAATTCCATATCACCCTTCTGCCAAATCCAAGTCTGTGCAGTCTTGTTCACGTGGGAGTACAGCTTACAAGCCCACAGCTATCAGCTGGCACAGCCTGCACTGCACACAGTGCTCTCCTACTTCCCTGCACAAATTCACTGAGGCCGCAGGATTAATGGACGCTTTCCTCATGCCAAACAGGACTGCCATGCACAAGGCACACGTTTAGCAAGTGTTCTGGTAAGGCCTATTCTCCAGCAGCAGCAGTGTCAGTGCAGAGACAAGTCCTGCTTCAAACACACGCCCTGAAGCCATGCCGACATCAGCAGCGCTGCCTGGGTTTGTCCGGAGTGGGATGTTCATGAGTCCAGGGCAGGTAGGAAGCCAGTGCCCAAGTCAGGACTTCTGAACCAGAATCAGAGCTCTGCCTTTTTCCATACAAAGCAGGAGAGAGACGCAGGGACAAACCTGCCAGTTACTGCACTCTCTTTGGTGACATGGAGGCAATTTTAAACAAAACCTTCCTGCGTGTCTCAACCCCACTCCAAACACTAAACCCAAAAGCCTTAATCCTTTTCCACCCCGTCTTGGGAGTCTCTCAGCCAGCAGAGCTTTTACAGTGACATGCTCCTTCCCTAATCATGACTTATGCTAATGTTGCTCTGGAATTGATTACTAGGACAAACTGCTCAGTGGTGTCTCTCCAAATCAATATTTCACTGCTCTCAAACCACTCAGTTGTCCTCCCCCAGAGCAAAAGCCCATGTGAAGTGCCCAGTAACTTCAGCAGAATTTCAGTGAAGGCCAGCAGTGCAGATCCTCCACCACAGCCAGTTGATCAATCTTTATGGATTTCAGCAGAGCTGCACTGATCTGCACTTGCTGGTGATTTGGACCAGCATCTTTACCCAGCAGGAGCCTAAAGAAGTTCTTATACCTTTTCACATCACCTATAAAGCGAGGCCTGGTAACATCTGCAATGGGCAGATCTGCAGCAGCTCCTTTTGAGTAGTTAACAGCCCACACAGCAGCAAATCACCACTAATGTCTGGTTCTCACACCACACGGGGCTGCAGAGCAAAACCACCTCCAGAGCTGCGCTCAGAAATGCTGCAGCTGAAACTTTAATCATCTCCACAGAGGCCAACTTGGTCATGCCTTAAAATCCTTCCTCACCTTCCCCTTCAAGGTTCCCTTTTGGAACAGAAGCAGATGCCCCTCAGCTCAGGGGGCTGGGGTGGTGGTGGTCACACAGGCAGGGCAGGAGAGCATTTCCCAGCCCCATCTGTGGAGGGGAAAGCCTGTGGTTTTAGAGGTTTATTCCCACTCACAGCAGTGTCTGGGAGGGGCAGGAGGAATGTCCTTCTCCAGCTTAGGTCATGATGGAGAAGGTGCTTCACAGACCTAAATGTGAGTGGATTCTGTGCAAGGACCTGTCCTAACCCCCCTACGAAGAAAGTACCAGTGTGGGTCCTACAGCAAGCTTAGCTCTCCCCCAAAAATGTATCTGGGCCTGAAGCCAAACACTTCAGCGTAACTTTCATGCTAATATTTAGGTCAGAAGCAATTGAATTAAACAAATTCAAACTCCATTTGAATTTTCAGTCTTTATTCTGGTTTGCCTTAAAAGAAGACTGGTTCTCAGAAAGTCCCAGGCAACTGAGTAAATTGAGGCATTTGAAGTCTCAAGCTGGGCACCCAAAAAAAAGGGAGAAGGAAGCCATGAGCACTGCTGCTGAGCAGAGATCTGGTAAAAGAGGAAATTATTCCCAGCTCCCAAACCGTAAAGAATTTGGGTAGAGTTCCTTATTTTGTAAGTGTGAATTTATTTTAATTAAAATCATTTGGCATTATTTCAGCACTGTTTAAATTATTTTGGCCAAACTAGTAAATCTGATAATTCAGGACTGAATATAACCAATTAGATTTACTGTGTGATACACCATAATCTGATCAAGCAGTCTCAAAGGATTTGACTTGTTAGCATTTCAAAAGCATAGGAGGTTTTTGAATAATTTATTACGTTTCTTTCAAGCTCATCTTTGTTAATTCATTATGTAAGGATAAGGCAGATGTTTTACAGAGACTTGTGCCATATCTATTTTAACTTGTATTAAACTGTTGCCAAAGACACCTCCCATTTGACAGACAGCTCAGGGAAGATAACAGGTACTGAAAAAGTTTAGGAGTAGATGAGGGTTGTGGCTTTCAAAATTCAGTTTCAGAGATAAGGGAATTCCCCACAAACCCCTCCACCCTTTCTGAGAACAAAGTTTTGTTCATTTTCTTCTCCCTGGTTTCCTGTCCCACTCAAGTTTAGTTTTATCACATCCACTCATCCTTCTGCTGGAAGCTACAACACTTCTTGCATCAAAACCTCTGGAAACAGAATCATTAGCTGGGTCAAACAAACCCACAGCACCTCAACTCAGCCTGATTAGGGTGTTTTTCCCCCTGCCCACGGACATGGGCTGTGAGCAGGCATTTTTTGCCCAGCTCAGCAGCAGACATCCCACCCTCCTCTGCCTCACGGCAGCTGTTCAGGGAGGCAGCTTCCTGCCTGGCCTGCATCCCAAGGGGACACGCACCACAGGTTATTCTGCCTTGTTCTTCTTCTGCCCAGCAGCGAGCTGTTTGCCAGAGGTTTGGCTTCCTGTGCACAAACTTTACCGAGTTCATTTAGAAAAGGGCACACGTTCACTGCTTGCTCTCCTTTCTGGGAGCTCAGGGCAGCAGGGTAACGCTCCAGGGCTGCAAACACAGCACAGGGGCCTCTTCTCCACGTGAATACCAAATAGTGCCCAGCTGTGCTCGCCTGGAAGCTGCAGGGAAAATCATCTCGCCTCACCAAGGGGTAAATAGTTCCCACACAAGCAGCTGCAGTTCAGACCCTTCCCTTGGAACATGATGGATCTGGAGCTGTTTCTCTCTACTGGATATAGGATGTAGACAGCTACCCTAAACTTGGCAGATGTCTAAACCTAGTGGGATAGGAAACCCCAGCCAGAAGAGGGACTAAAGTTCTGCACTTTCAGATGACAGTTGTGAAAAACAGCACTGCTGATGCGTGCAGGCAAGATTACAGTCTTGCCCATGGGGTTAAAATGGGAAAGAAGAAATTATTTGGAGATTTCCTAGAAATCCTAGAACACTACACCAGGTCAGAAGATTCAGGCAGCTTGAAAGGATGTTTGCTGGAACTGAAGGCTACTTGAAAGCAGAATTGCATTAGCAAAAGCTACAGACATGTAAATGAGCGCGCTGTAACCCAGCAAGCACAATTCATGAATTCAGAATTCATGAGACGCTACTGCTCTAAGTGAGGCTGGGACCATCTGAGGAAGTTCCTGCTGCATCCAGTTCTAAACTGTGCTACCCAGCATGGGAAAACAGCCATTCAAGCATCCTTTGAACCAAGGCTGACAGTCCTTGCTGTCACAGGTCAGCCAAGCAGCTTTTCCTTTGTCAGTCATCCGTAACTTTGAGGGCCAGCAGTCAAAATCTGGCAGAGTTACACAGCGAGCACATGCACCAAGGAGAAGGAACTGTGTACGCAAGCACGGAGGAAGATGGCTTTTTGACTCATACCTGTGATGGTGCTCTCGTGCAATGCTGAGCTAAAAAAGAAATCCAGTAATAAAGCTGGAATGGTCCCAGCATCTAATAATCTTCCTAAGCAATTCAGTTTTTTTTTTTAAACAACAACGAGTTTGAATTACATCATTAACTAGAATGCAAATTCTGATCCAGGAAGTTGTATTTTATCTTGATTCCATTTTCAAAACCATCTGGACCTAAACCACGCAGATGAAGTAGCATCAAAAATACACGGCTATTATTAATTATGGTATGCTGTGCCACTTCTCCCACCACCTGCTAGCAATGACACAACATTACTCAAGAATCAAGCTTGATGAATAATTTCATTTTATTCAGCTTGCAAATTATCTCTGAGCAGATTTTTCCTCCCCCCACCCCCCCATATCTATCTTGTTATTTAAAGTTAGTCACAATGGTTTCAGTGACTAATTTCTGATCTGTAACTTGTTTATGAGAACTGTGTTGCAAGCATTTGAGATTTGAAATTCAGAATTTGGTGCAGTTTAGATTTGACATGTAATTCAACAGAGGTTTACTCCCTGACTAGATAACAACCCAGTTATGCTCCCAGGATGAACACTTGCATAGGAGGACTCAAGGCTCGCTTTTTACCAAAGTGTAGTGGTTCCCTACAGTTTGCTGCACCTTCATAGAACATTCTAAGAGCGCATTAAGGAAGCTTGAGGGTTGGAGAAAAAGTGGAAGAGGTAAGGAATTGCCTGAGATTTTCTGGTTTTACAGGATTAGCTTCAAAAACAGCAGTGGAGTCAGCTGTTCCAAACAATGCTCCCAAACATGCTCCCCACTGGATCAGTGTAACAGGAGGCTTCACAAGCACCTGCAGACAAGGGCAACGACCTTGTGAAAACAACTGTTCGTGTCCCAGCCATCCTCCTGCACAGGTGAGGGCAGCCTCGTTAGGGAAGAGCTCTAATCCTGTAAGAAGTCGCCCACTGCCCACTGAATGAAGGCTTCTGCCCCCTCACCTTTCCCATCTTTTAACCTCCAGGACACGCACCAGGTTCATTTTGAAGCTGGGCATATTTGAGAGCACAACATAACTGAGCAAGGCACATCTCACATGGGACAGGGCCTGCTGGGGTGAAGCAGGAGCATTCCTGCAACCTCCCAGCTGCTCAGACCCACACCTGCATTTTGGGAGGGGTGTTGTCACCCTGCAGGTCACGGGAGACAACGCATCCCCCTCCTCTGTCAGCCCCTCGCAGAGCAGCTCAGGAGGTCTCCCAGCTTCCATTCAGCCTGTGCAATTCCGAGGGAAGCCTGAACACAAGGCAGGCACCCCAGGAGAAGTGCTTTAAACCCACCCACAGGGAGCAGGGGGCTGTGAGAAACACATGCCTGGGACTGGGGAGCTGGGCACTGCCACAGAGCACAGCCCCTGCCAGCCACGGGGTCAGACCTGCTGCCACCCAGCCTCCACAGGCACTGACACCATCCTGCAGTCAAATATTTCTGGAAATATCCCACAGCCCTTGCTGGATTTAAAAATAAAAAAAATTCAGAGACCATTCCCTGGCTGGTATTTTGCAGGGGTCTGAAGTACTCTGAAAGGATGATACAGGAAACTTGTGAGGAAAAACTCACACTTTCACTACAAAACAGACTGACCAAACAGTGGAAATGGCTTGTGAGTCACCTGTAGCATCTGCCCCATCAGACTGGCAACTACACCTCATGTAGCAGCACCCCGGACCCACATGCTCTGTCCTTATCTCAAAGGTTATTTACACAGGAGAGCACAAGCAAACCACAAAGGTCCCTCCAGCCTAATGTTGATGAATGTGTCATCACAGAAGCTTCTAGAACTGCTATGCTCTCCTGACTGCCCTGTCACATGCATTTGAGAGCATGCAAAGATGTTTCATAACCAATATTAAACTTAATTATTAATTAAAACACCTCAGAAGAGTTAAAGTTCAGTATTAATTTTATTCTATTAGTTATGATTAAAGCACTTTTCACAACTTGCTAGTAGCATTTTCTTCATTAAAGCAGTAATTTTACTCATTAGTTTTCATCTGCAAGTCAGTCTCACACCAGCACTCGGGTTTGCTTTGTAAAAATAAGAGTCAAGAAGAGGAACCAAAGCCACACTTTCCAATGAAAAGTTCTCCTGTGCTGCAGCTCAGGAAGTTAATTCAGCTACATGCTCCCAATTTACAGCTCTGCCCCAGGGAGATGAAGTGCACAGACTCCTTACAGGTTTAATTGAGTAAGGCAGGACCACTCTGATGGAAGATTTAACTGAGAAAGAGGGGGAAACCTCCTCAGAGATAGATGAACACTCCAGTGGTTGCTTCAGACTGAGTCACATGTTCTGCCTGTTTCTCAGCTATGCAGAACAGACACATGTTTGCAGTTTCCTGGGAAAAAAATCCTGAAAGTTTTTTGCCCTGGTGTTCCTGGGGTGAAATGCTCAGGTTCCCCACTCCACAGCGATGTTTCCCAGCAGTGCACAAGATCTTTGGCTGTCAGAGTGACTCACACATTCAGACTGGCTCCTGTCTGATGTTACTCACCAGGAAAACAAAGCTTCTGCCTTCCTTCATATGACTTCTTTATCCCCAGATCATAATTTATTGTGTCCTCCTTACCAAGGAAGATTTTATTTAATGGAGAATAAAACAAACTAGATTTTAGAATCACTTTGCTGAAAATAAAATGCTTTGCCTGGCACAGTTGGGCATGGACACACATTACTGGTGGCAGCAAGCGGCTAAAGCAAGGATAACAAACATGAAAGGATAAAATCCAAAAAGTGGGGAAAGGAGCTTGGCACGAGGACTGCAGGCTGCAAATCCATTTCCTGTTGCTGTGTTTAACCCCAAGAGAAAGGTGAAGAACCGGGGTTTGGTTTGCTCTGTGGGACCAGGAACAGGACACAAGGTGCTGCCTCTGGATAAAGGCTTGTCCTGCTCCACCAGGGCAGCGCTCACAGCTTTGACTCCACACAGTGCTGGGGGAACAGGAGTTGGGGGCATTTCTGGTCTCAGCTCAGATTTTTGCTTGCACACCTGTCCCCAACACTGCTGCTTCTTTTCCTCCTTGTCCCTGCCATCCCATTTTATTTTATTTTCTTACTCCATTTCCTCTCTTTGTGCTGGTGTGAAACATTTTGTTGTCTCATTTGGTAGTTTCCACTTCTCTGGGAAAACTGAGTGTTGTGCTGGAATCTCTTCCCATTCTCATGGTCTGTTTCACACAGTAACAACAGCCAGGCAGCCAAGCACACGGGGTACCACACACCTTGGGCAGAGACATCCTCACGAGGTGAAAGGCTCTGGGCTTTACTGCAAACTGCTGTAAAAGGGCCTGAGGGGGGAAGGAAAGAGAAGGAGAGGCTCCCCCAATTTGTTAGACCTCCACCACAGCTGCCTAACTACAACGGGCTTGGGAAATGGCTGTCATGGGGCCCAGCTCTCCAGCAGCTCAGTCGGTGACATTTCTCCTACTCAGTGCCTCTCAGAGCTCAGGAAGAATGCCAGGGGTCTCAGACCCCTGAGCCACACACCCACCGCGATCACATGGATGCCAAGACTATAAAAACAGTGTCTTTTCCTCAAAAGCACGTGCTCAGAAACAACCTGAAGTGTCTCATTCTGAAATTACATGGGTCCACACACACACCTTTAAATATGAACCTGGGCTTCACACCCAAGAGGCTTCTGAAGAGCCTGGAAGTAACCCAAAGGATTTGTTCTTGGGGAGTCCAGCCCTGACACCATAGGAGCATCCAGGTTTCATTAGCACAGCTCCCGTGCATTTCAGAGCACCACAGAGCACCAATCTATAAACCACAGAGCCATGCTCTAAAGACAGTAGCAAAGATTGCAGTGCTTACAAGCCACAAACATTAAATTGTGTGTATTGTTTATTTAAAAGCATCACAAGGTTCTCATTTGTGTGATTAACAACCTGCTCAGTGCTATAATCAAATGAAAAGCCCGGATCTTTGCTGACCCCAAAACACTTAAAACAATCAGGATCAGCTATATAAGAACTGTCCTGCCTTTTATTTCCCATTTTACCTTTCTCCTCTACACAGCCCCCAGCAAGATGACATAAGTCCTTCCAGGTCCTTAAAAGCATTTCCACAGACCTATTTTTAAGCCTGCTAAAGTCACCTTGTTAATTGTGTCTTCTCGACTTCCTCAGCTGACCACTGCCAAGGGCGACTTCACTTTAGGGAGGAATTTGACTGTTTATGTGGATGTCCACACAGCACGAGCATCAGCAGAACAAACATCTGAGCTGAGCCCCGATGTTCCATCACACAGTGTTAGCACCAGCAAGGCGGTACATTGGGGTTCAGGGTTTGGGGAGCACTTGTGTTGATAAGGGAGGTTAAACAGCACATGCTCAAGGTGATGCTGCAAGCACAGTGCCTTAACCCCCTCAGCATCCTCCCCAGGAGCCAGGGAGATGCTGTGCATGGCTCAGGTGTAGGAGACCGGCATTGTACCTGAGCTAGTTCTCAGCTACCTCAAGCTGGAATGAGCAGAAACACAGGAGAGAGCCTGGCTGGCCCAGTCCAGCTGGGGGGAAAGCCTGGACCTGACAAGTCACCTGCTGCTGGTGGTGCGGCTGCAGCCACGCTGTGGGCAGTGCCTCAGTGAGAATCAGCAGGGAACCAGCTGGCTCCAGCAGAGCCCGCTCAGGGAGGCACAAACCACATTCACACTTCCTTCTGTGCCCCCACACCCACCACCCTGAGCCACCGTGCCACCTCCCCAGTCACCAGGGCCGCGACAGGAGGGTGCATTAGCTTTGCTTGCTCTCCTTGTACCTCCTCCTCCGGGAAAGTTTTGAGCCTCCTAACTCTTGCCACCAGCTGCCAAGATAAAATTGTCTATCACAGCAAAGCCCTTCGATTGGCAGCCCTGTGAGAGGGCAGAGCTGCTGTCCTGGGGCAGGCCTGGGGAGAAGCACAGGGTGCCATTAGTCTCGAGGCAGGCAGAGGAGAGCAGGGGTGCTGCTCCTCCTTTGGCTTCCCCTTCACAGCCCTTGTTAGCGGATGACAGTGCATTTTCTTGAGTTTAGCTTTATCTGAAGTGGGTCAGACAGCCCTGGCTGCTGTTGCTTAATGCAATGCTACATCCGGAGAGGGAAGAACAAAGCCCAGCAAACCTTGGGAGGAAGATGCATTTTCACGCTTTTATAAAGGGCCCCAGCATCAGTTTAGAAGTGTCAATGAAACTTTTCTAACTCCAGCCTCAGGAGCTTTGTTAGGTCCTTGCTTCTCAGTCACACACATTACAAAGCAAGAACAGACACGAATGGCGTACAATTACCTTTACACAGGTCAGCATTGGTTCTTCCCTGGGTCACATCTAGGAACTTTCCTGGTTTTTATCTCTACGAATCTACACCCCAAATAATGTTTTGCTATGGCACAAAACCCCCAAGAATAAAATAAGAACAGGTCAGGTCTGCAGTAATGAGGACAGACCTGCCTGCATAAGAAAATGCAAGAAAACGAAACCTGACTTTTTGGCTAAAAAAATAACCTGCTGAAAGACTGTGTTTGGAACTGAAGTTTAGTGTCATTTGCTTAAATACCCATCAGAGTCTAATGCTTAAGGTGATGTGAGACACCATCAGGTTGTTGGGTTCACCCAGGACAAGCACAGCTCTTTCTCCTCTATGCAGAGAAGTAACACATTTCCCAAAATGCAGAGGTGACAGAGAATCTCACCAGAGATTACTCTGCTCTTATAAAACTACAGTGAGCCCAAACTGTACTTAATAAATCAGTAACTGTTGACCCCACAGAGTTCTGTTTTTCAGCAGGTGTTGTTGCATGCAATGTCTGTCCCCTGGGCCCAGGATCAGGCTCTGGCAAACACCCGTCCTGAAAGAGCCACAACCCTGCTCTCTACTTCCAACGTGCATTAACAGGAAACAATGCACAGCATCTGACCTCTCCAGATACACTCACATGAGAATAAAGTGCTGCAAACCTCTGACATGGCTGCATTCACCCTAAACTGTCTCAAACAGCTGCTGTTCCACCACCTTTACTCCCACTCAGTGCCAGGCTGATGAAAGAGCATCTCCTAAGCATTCCTGACCCTAATTAAGATATGTAGGGAAAAATAGATCTCAATTTAAGAGGCATCCTAATCAGCACCAAGATCTATGTTCAGTGGATATTTAATGTCTAAAAATAGTAAAATTTTTTTAAATGGCTGAGAAGATTAGAGAGTTTTCAAAGGTTTAAAATTGAAGTTGGCACAAGCTCAAAGATGCTGCAGTTTGTTAAAAGGCAAGAAGTAGGAAGAATTTTAATAACAGAGGTTCACTAGTCCATCCCTAATTAACAACATGATGGAGTTCACACTACAGCAGAGTGATTTTTGGGTAGAGAAAACACTGTATTAGTAGTAAACAAGTATTTATATAGTATTTGTATTTACACTTGGGCTCGGCATTGCAAAGCACACCCAGAAAACACAAAGAAAACCCCAGAGTTCATTCATGCTCCAGCAGCTTTTGCACTCCCCGTTTCCTCCTTTTCCCCTGCACTGCAGCCCAGACCTCTCTGTTGTAGCATCCCAGCCCATATGCTCCACACCTCCCCGGGGGTCCAGAAGGACCACCAGGACATGGAGCTGAACTGTGCCTGGGGGGTCTGTGTGTCCTACTTCCCAGCTACAGCACCAGGCATCCAAGCCCTCTCTGCACCCACGCTCCAATCTTCCTAGAATAAAAATTAAACAAGGCACACTAACTAGATACAGCCAAAGCCCTCCCAGCACCTTTTGCTAGGCAAGAATAGGGAGGCAGAAACCTGCTGCTAAACTGCATCTGCGTGCTGTAGTGACCTGCCATGCCCTGCCCATAGTGAAAGCAGTGGGGTGGCCTTGATCCCTTGAAAGATATTGGCTCTCGGTGAGGGATGAGCATCTGCAATTAGCAGCACAGACTGGCTTCATCCCACTCCAGTGCCCAGGGGAGCTGACTGTCAGAAGAGCTCCAGCTGTTTAATAATGCTCACACCTGCTGTCTAAAGGTTGGACCCTTTCTGAACCACAGCAAACACTTCAGGTGGCCTGGCTCTGTGGGCCACTCACACAAAGGGCTCTGCATCCCTTGTCCTTCTGTGATTTAATGGCATAAAGTGAACAGAGCAAGAGGCAGAGCTGCTGGGGGTGGTCCCAGCACCCACAGAGGGGAGGGCAGGGAGCACCACTGCCAAAGCCTGGGACACACAAAGGCCTGACAACACACTAAATGGCAACTCATGGGCTGCAGAGGCAGGTGGAGACCAGGAGATAAACTGCACACAGTAGCAAGAGCTGCCCAACACCTCCAGGCACCTCTGCAGAGGGGAGAGGACAATGCTGCAGTTCATCCTAATCTAACAGGGACTGTACAACACAAAACCACGTAGCAAGCTGGTGTGCACTGTCACAGTGGAAAACCTAACCACGTCAGGGTAGACAGGGATGGGGGTGGTGCCAATCATAAGAGCAGAACCGTGTGCAGACTCTCAGGGAGGTACCATCCTCCCACAAGAGCCCATCTCCCATGCCAAGCATGGAGCACTCATACTAGCTCAGACCAGGCCCTTAGTGCAGCACTCACACCTGTCAAGGTCTTTTCACCCATTTCCCATCTTTCTGGTGTGAAAAGAGACACTATTCAAAAGGAAATAGGTAAAAATCCACAGAATGGGGAACATTTGGATAAAATGAGATTGGAGAGACTTTCAGCAGCAGTTTTTGGGCAGACCAGGGTGGCTGCTGAGCTATCAATTTCAATTAATCTGAATCTAAGTGGAGCAAGACTGTTTTTGAGACAGTGGCCTTGCCACAACCATTATTTCTTTTTCCTTTACTCTGAAGTTCCATACCTGCTGTGCAACATCCTGCCAAGGCCAATGCCGCTGCCAGACACCAGCAGCAGCACTCTGTGGGGAAGCTGAGCCATTTGTGCTCTCCTCAGAGCCTCCATTGCCTCACTTGGACAAGCAGCTTGTGCTCTGCGTGGTTTTGGCAAAGTTCCACCTGCCACCCTCAAGCAAGTCCCCAGGGACCTCAGGACCAGCTCGTCTAACTCAAGCCTCTGTGGTACAGACCCCTGTAGGGCACCTTCGCAGCAGCACAAACCACAGTGTCCCCACTGCATCCAGGCTTTTAAAGAGTGATGTTCAAAAACAGTACCCTTCACATGCTCTGTGCCTCACCAAGCCAAAAAAAAAAAAAAAAGGGAATTTTAAAATCACCTTCCACTGCCTGCTGAAGGATGAGATGGGGAGATAAGTTTCCTTGGTCAAGAGAATTGGGAGAAAGCTTTCCTTTCAAGGAGTCCAGGCTTTCCTGGGCTCTCCCTCTGCTAATAAAAGATTATAAATGAAGAACCAAATGCAATTTAACATCCCAAAACACTCGCTGTTCGTGCTTCTCCGGAGGAGCAGATGAAGGGAAACAGGCTCAGAAACAAAAGACACGCAGCCCACAGCAGTGCACCTGCACACAGGAGGACAGGTCACAGGAGCAGCCTCTGGTGAGCTCCCCCTGCTTCTCAGGAAACACAGAAACATGAAAATATTCCCAACATTTTCCCCTGGGGTCTCATTTGAAAACTGTTTTCCCTAAAGGTAAGGGCCCAACCCAGCCATGAGTTCGTAAAGAGAGGAACTGCACAGCAGAGCTCCGGACAGCTGGAACTGGGAGGCAACACCCCGCAGGCTGAAATTCCCTTGGAAAGCAGCAGCTACAGCCTGGCCAGCCCGTGTCACTGACACTGCCAGCAGCATGCACAAACAGTGATTCAGGGTCTCTTCCGCACTGCTAAAAGAAATAACCTCTTGGTACAAGGATGGGTCAGTCTGTCTCATCAACCAGAGGTTAGGCAAAGAGCAAAATGGGAAGAAAGGATGAACACACAGTGCCAATTATTTCTTTATCCTCATTTCAGAGTCTCTCCACCACCACCTGGGTCTCTATCCCCTGCAGCCTCTAGCTTTTTCCCCTCCAACATCATGCATCACTTTTTATCGCTCCTGCCATTTGGTTTCTTAAGTCCCCCTCTTCTAATCAGTGAAAACTTTATCTGTCTCTCCCCAAAACAAAGTCTCAGGGAACTATTTTGGAAGAGATGCCAAGAGCATATCTTTCTGCTGACAGGCAGAGTCTGAGAAACTGCCTAGTCATGCTCCTGATGCCCTGTGTGACAGCCAATTCAGTGCAGTAACTGAGACTTTATGGCATTACGGAGATAACATGAGTTTTTTAAAAAGCTCCTGCTGCCTAATCTCCGGTGACATCTTTAACTCCAGCTGCCAAAACTTGTGCTTACTCATCCATTGTTATCCCCTGTCCCATGTTTTCTGAATGGGAAGTCAAAAAGCTGAACACGTTTGACCCTAAATAAGCATTCGCTGACACCAACAGCAGCAACTGCTATACATCACTGACATGTTTTATATTTTAAGGGGAAATGAGTTTCTTGCACTGTATTCCAGCTATTGCCCTTCCCAGGGAGAGGAAGCAGGATGGGAGTCAGGCAAGGCTGGGGTCAGTGCTGGGCAGGCAGGAGCAGACTCAGCAGGCAGATTGTGAAGAAAGAGCTCAGAGTGATTTTCCATAGAGGGACAAGCTCGAACCAGAGGCAGAAAAACTTGCCTAAGCACATAATGACATATTATTAGTATATAGTTACAGCATTACAGTGGGTAATAGGATAATGTATTTATAGAATAAATGTAATAACCACCTAAGCTTTCAGTAATATTTCACCAGTAACTACAGGAATTTCACACTGCATTCTCTGAGTCAGCCCAAGGTCCTCCCTGGGCAGCTCTGGGCTGGTCCTGCTTCAAAATAAGGATGTTCATCAAGTGCACAGAGCTCCAAATGCCCCACAGGCTGCTGCTGCCCTTCCCAGGGCTCACTGCCGGCTCTGAGCCCTTCCCAAAGGAGCCACAACCAATCCTACCCCCTGCCCCAGCACAATTCCAGCAGCAGGCCAGCACAGCCCTGTTCACTGGGTTTGCTCCTGAGCATCATGGTATTGAAGACAGGAACAATCGGGCAGCAGTCATTTCTTCCTGCAACAAAAGGGGTTTTATATATGTTTCTCATAACATTACAGCAAATTTTGATCAGTCATTCTACAGTTACAGCAACTTATTTTAATTAGTTATGATAATTAGTCTCAATTTTTCTGCATGTAGCCTATCATCCCTTCCTATCCCAGCACTGTTTTTCCATTACTTTACACTCGGGTTGTATTGCACAAGCGGGTCATGAAACACTTACAAACATAACACCCCCAGAAAGTATTGCTTTCCAAATTCAAAAACCAGATCCACTGTAGTTCCACTGAAGGCTTTGATTAATATTACATTTTAACGAAAATCTTGCAGGAAAAAGGCCTTTTGAGCAGCTCTTGCTGCAGCTGTTCCCCGTGCCCACCGCGAGTTCCCTCGGGGCAGGCTGGCTCTGAGCGAGGCACGAGCCTGTGGCAAAGCCCTTCTAATGGGGGACAAGAACGAGAAAAAAAGGCCAGAAATGGAAAGGTGACAAAGTGAAAGATGGAAAAGGAAAATCCTCTCCTTCCCACCGCCACAAGTTGCTAATTACCTCCGCAAGGAGGGCTAATTACCCAGCCAGAGTGCAGAGCGCCTGCGAGGGGTTAAAGCGGCCCGGCCCGGGAGCGGGGCAGAAGTTCCAAAAGCGTGCGGGGCCGGGGCCGAAGGCAGCGCTGGTGCTCAGCTGCTCTGAGCATGAGGGATGCACGACCCTCAGCACGGGGAGGCGGCTGAAGCTGTGGCAGAGGACACCCCAGCTGAGGACACCCCGGAGCGGCTCTCCCCGAGTCCCTCGGGAGGCAGCTGCTGGCTGCCGAATCCAGCCCTCGCTCCTAATTCAACGGTGCCACCTAGTGCCACCAGCCCCGGCACGGGACAGCCCGGCTCCCCCCGCAGGGGGATGCTTCCCCCGCAGCCCTGGGGCAAACTGGTCCGGCGAGGGCCAGTTACAGCCTGGATCTCCTGCAGACAGAGATTGACAGAAGTTTGTTTAAAGTTAAACAGTATCGATTTTTTTTTTTTTTCCTGAAATCAATAAGGTGCATCCACTGGAAAAATATTCATGTGAGAATAGAGCGAAAATTTTGTTACTATTCCAAAGCATGGCCATGCATACACCAAAGGTAATCTCAGCTAAATCAGGGTGAATTGGTAACAGCATCATTTCTTCTACATGGAGGTGGGGATCAAATTTTACTGCCAGCATTAATTAGGGGAACTAGTCACTTGACTGTGCATTTATTCAAGGGTTCCCCTGGGTTTCTGGAAAATCAGTCCAGTCTGTGCTTTTCAGGAGTGCACATGACCTGAAAAGGAATCACTTAATTTCACTTAATTTCGAGATACAAAAGGGCAATTTCAGTTTTTGGCAAGAGAACGAAGTTGGGTCTAAAAGATGGGGTGCTCATTTAGATCAAGGTCCTGTCCAGCCAGCACAGTGCTGCCAGCTCACAGATCAATGCCCAAGCTGCTTTTTGAGGCTCTTAATAATTGGATTTGATCGATGCTTTGAGAGGCTGCTCATGGCTCACCCCATCTCAGCGACGTTTCCTGGTGAAGGGATGCAGGCTCTGCAAGGGGCTGGGTAGGGACATAATGAACCCCTGCAAAGTGAATTTGAATGCTCAGTTCTTTGACTGTATTTTCATGTTTTCCATGTTGTCTTCTTGAAGCACCATTATTGTTGAACAGCAGCAAATCCATCACCAGGCAGAGTGCAAGGATGCGGTGGCAAGGGAAGGCGGCACGCAGGGAGCACGAGGAGGGCGTGTGAGCAGCTTCGAGTGTTTGTGCAGGTCTGCACAAACAGCAGCCTGAGGAAGGCAGACAACATCCCTCTGCTGCTGCTCCCAGCAGCGCCCCGAACACCCTGCCACAGCTGCTGTCCCTGCCGTGCCACCTCTGCAGCATTAATGTCACCGTAACTCACACCATCCCACAGTCAGACCAGACACCAGGATCCTCCCAACACCTGTTTGGGGATAGAGAGGAAGGAACAGACCTCTCAACCCCACCTGTGAAAGGACCAAGAGTTCTCCTAGAGGCCATTGGGTGTAAGAGCCCAGGGTGCCGCAGCTCCCTGTGGCCATCAGCTCCTGGCCCTGCTAGGCACAGGCTTCACCCAAATCCCACACTGCACCTCTAGAGTCCTCCCCAGGCAGACACTGTCCTCTCCACCTTCCTGAGGGGTCCTCAGGCTGCAGGTACTCCTGAGTGAGGCTGTACCAAAAGCAGGCATGACTTCAGTGTGCAGGGAGAGGGGAGTTCCCCTCTCTCCAAGCCAGGGCAAGGGAGCACCTCCCTGCAGCAGAGCTGAAGGGAGCAAGGACAGGAAGGTCCATGCACCCTTGCCTAGACCAGAGCCAGCCTTACCGGCTGCCAGCAGAGCCAGGCTGTGTTGACCACAACGTGCTGTGTTCCCCAGGGTGCAGCAGTTTGGTTACATGCTTGAAGAGACGCTGTGCCCTGTGCCCAGGTGACACAGGTGGCACCCGCTGCCCTCCCTGCTGGGGTTCAGTGGCAGCCGCGGGCTCCAGCGCCCCCAAACAGCACCCGCACCTTGCTGCACACGCCACAGCAAAACCACTCTCGTAGTTTAAAGTTTACCGACTTTTTTTGTCATTTCAATCGCCTCCCTCTTCAGGGATCACCCCCTGAGGCACACGCTGCCCCTCTGCCTGCCACCATGGGCCTTTCCCCAGGCCCCACTGCAGCCAAGCTGTGAGACTGTAGAGATACAGAGCCCTTACCACCTCTCACAAGACTCTGCATCTCTGAGTTCAAGCATGAGACACAGGCTCTGGGGATTAAGAGGTACCTCCTTGCTTATGCTAGCACCAGCAACAACTCCCCCTCAGTGCAGCCACAAAGTTCCTGCTCGCTGTAGAGATGTCACCCAGCCCAGCTGGCTTTGCCTGGGCACTCGCTGAGACCAAGGCAAGAAGCTGAGTCTCCAACCCTTAGCAAAAAAAGCTCAATTTCAGTTCAGGTTCCCAGGACCATTCTCTGCCAGTCCCTAAAGGTTACTTGCTGTGTTTGTGAACTGTTTTGAAAGTACCAAATCTTTCAGAGGAAGGGGAATAGAAGAAGGATATCAGTTTTAAACAAAGAAGATGAGAAGCAAACTTACACTTGCTGACACCAACAGTTTTTCAAAAATCATGAACAGCTGATATTGCACCAAAGTTTCCACATGGGGCCCCAGCAGCAGCCCCGGTGCCATGCTGGGTGCTCAGCTCTGAGCACATCCCCAGAGAAATACCCATAACCAAGGAGAAAGCTCTCTACCACTCACCAGATCGCTGTGAGCTTTACTGAGATTGCCAGGCACCGTCAGAGCGATGGAGCAGCTCCCTGGCCAAGCAAGGCATGGCTGTGGTGGAACTGAAGACATCCACCTTTACAGTCTGACTCAGAAATGAGACAAAGCCCCTGGGGTGAGGTTAAATAGAGCTCCCAGCCCACACTGGGGGAGGCCCCAGCTGAAGCTGATCAGGGACAATCAAGACCTGTTAGTGCACTCAGGCCCTGGCAGGAGAGGTGGGTGGTACCCCAGGCTGCAGGTGGCACCTGACATTTATTGGTCTCCAGTGGCTGCAGAGCTAGAGAAATGTCTCCTGGAGAGGGTCCATGCAACAGGATCTTACCACCCCTCCAGAACGAGCAGAAGATTTAAAGGAGTCAGGGAAGAAAATCTAGGACACAAAAGACATCCCCCCATGAGCCAAACCATCCAGGCTTCCTTGCCAGCACAACTGCCCTTCACAGCTTCATGTGAAGCCTCCACTGCTGCCAGCCCTGAAGTCCACGAGGCTTCAAAGCCCTGGGACAGCAAAAGCCCCACCACCACCTCACAAAAGAAAAGATTCAGCAACATAAATGACATTTAGCCAGGAGGAGGGGTGGCAGTGCCAAGCCACAGCTGGGCAGTGTGACAGGGCACTGGCTGAAACCCCATGCTGGTGGCACTTGGCTGAGCTTCTCCCACATCCCTGGCTGTGCAGGGATGGCCCCACCGAGCTCAGCATGAATCCGTGGTGGGTCACAGCTCAGCAGGAGCAGGGTGATGCACCAAACGGAGCGAGCAGGGCAGGTGGGAGCTCTGCAGGCTGGATCCTGCCAGGCAGATGCTGTCGGGCTGGTAGGGACAAACACTGAAGAAATCTGTGCAGATCGTTGTGGGGAAAACAAAACCCACTCCAATTCAACTGGGAGACCGCGGGGGACTGCACGGGGAGCAGGGAACCTCCCTGGAACCTCCGCTCCGCGCACGCCTTTAGCTTTGGGTGGCATCGCAGCACCATCTGTTGGGAATGCCTGGAAGCCGGCCGGGCTGCTCCGCAGCTCGCAGGGATGCTGGGACAGGCACCGCGCCCTGCTCACACGGACGGGCAGGGAGGCGACAGCAGCCCCAGCGCCCCGGTTCAGCCCTGTGGTTATCAGCCAGAGGCTGGTAAATGTGTGCTTCCCCCTCAGAAGGCAACCTCTTAAAACCCCACCAAATCTGACATCCACCCCCCACCGGGGTACTCCTTCCTGCTGCTGGACCCGGTGACTGCAGCAACAGGAGGACACAGATGTGGCCCTCAGCAGTGAAATGTGAAATGCAGGAGCCTCCTGAAGAAGAGATGTCACAGAGGGGTCACTGCACCCCGAGCCCGCGCCACAAGCTGCACAGACAGCATGCCCCTCTGGAAATTGCTCAGCAGGGGATGATGGATTTGCTCTAGGGACAAAATGTAGCCCTTTGTGACCCTTCGGTTGGACACAGTGCTGGTCTTTGCACTTGGAAAGGTTGACACAAGACGTACACAGGCATTGTGGCTTTCTCATGGGAGATCTCTGACTTCTTGTCTGAAACCCAGCAGGGCAGGCCAAGTGGCACAAACCTCCGTTCTCCCTCTCTTCCCACCAGCAGGCTCAGTGCCCATGATGCCAGAGCAAGGGTGTTATCTCTGGAAAAGGCAAGCACGCTGCAGTGGTCCTTGTACGCTGAGAAGAGTCCACGTTTGGATTTGGGCTGGTCACCTCCTGCCTGCCCAAACAATTCTAAACTTCATTTTCACTGAGAAAAGCCCTTCTCAATGCCCCGTGCCAGCTCCAGGGATCTCAGAGCAGTGAATCCTGCCCTGGGGGCTGAGCTCCCACAGCTGGGGCACTCGCTCCACTGGGCATTCCTGCGATGTCCCCTCTGGGCTGTGCACACACGCGTCATTAAACCAGCACTGGCACTGCCCCCTCCTGCTGCTGCCGCGGCTGAACTGCCCCTGCCCTGCGTCCTGCAGCTCACTAAACACATTCCAGTAAAAACTGTAACAAAAGGAAGGAGATTTCCAAAGACTGCATCTGATGGACGTGCCGCTGTGCCCAGGCCCGCAGAGAGCCATGCGGCTGCCGATGGCCATCCAGGCAGCGGGAGCATTCCCGCTTCACTCGCCCCAAGCCAGCAGCACCCGGGCACTCCTGGGCAGGCCGAAGGGTACAAGCCCGGTGTCCCTCCTTGTGCTTCCCTCCCAGCACCTGCAGCCACACGGGCTCCGCTGCTGCAGCCGGATCCCTTCTCCGCGTTCACGCAGTGCCTTTCGCTCCTGCGCTTCCAGTTTATGTAACTGGCCATGTCAGAGGAGCCCTTACGTAACCACAGCCACCCCGGGCACATGTCTCGAAACACATGCATGCCTCCCCTCTCTGTCAGCTGCGATCTTCTGCACATGGATGGATTCAACCCTTACCCAGGAACTACTAAAAATAAAGAAACCATGCTGGCAAGCATCAGGGACTCGCAGGGTTGGCACAACAGTTTTTCATGTCTCTCACAGGCTGTGTCTGTATACTGGAGCATAAAGTCCTGGGCACAACACATACGAGTGGGGGAAAAAAAAACTTGATTTACTCAGTCACCTTCTCCGCACTCAAGCAGAGCAAGTTCTCTTAATGAAAATGCTCTTTTTTAATCTTTGCAAGTGCACAGATCTGTGTGCAAGCCATCCATACAGACCAGGGACCTGCACAGAGGCTAAAACACTTTGGACGAAGTTATTTTAATCATCTAAGTGATTCCATTGATTTTCCTGGGCTAGTTGCATATCTAAATTAATCTGAACATTTGCATGACTTCTGCCCAAAAGTTTACTCTCTGAAAGCATTGGCACAATAACTCCCCGTGAGATCAGCTTTGTCATTGGCACAGGGAATCACACTGACTGCTCACTCGGATCATTTGCTGGGGCAAAGTATCACTTACAGATGAAACAGGCTGGAGCCTGTTGTGCAGTGGTGAACCCAAGGGGCTCTTTGGCACCAGCCTCAGGGAAAGCCAGATCAGGGTCCAGATAACCACGGGCACGATTGTTTGCAAAGCGAAGAGATGTTCACTCCACCTGACCAGGCACTGCAGCCTTTCTTCTCTCTGACAGCAGGACTTTGTAGTTTCTTTTTCTGTTCATCTCCCTTCTCTTGCCACGTCCTGTGTGTCCTAGCAGGTGGCTCTTCTCACCCCTGCCATCAGTAACTGCAAAGCTACTAACTCCATGCTAAAAGGAGATGGGATCTGATCACATCTGTCAAAATGATTTTGGCCTAAAACAACTTCCAGAATGCTGAAGGCAAACAGTTGTTTGTTCCTTTTTATAGTCCGCATTTCATTTTACCAGGCTCATTGCAGCAGCTCTTCAATGCCCACATGGGCTACTAAAGTGTTGTCTGGCCTGAAAATCTTCCTAATTTATGAGATGATTTCAAAACCTTGGACTTGGGAGGCTGTGCTGACACCATCTAAGCATGGTCTTTTTGGAAGGACCACAGATTGTGTTAGGGTTATTGATGGTGACCATGGAGCCACCACACAGAGGCCCATCAGTCACTAATCATTTACCCACATGAATGGCTTTTCCAGCCCAGCAATTCAGCTGGCTCAGAAATGACAGTGGCTTTCTCCTGCTTGGATTTGGGTAGAGCTGGGCTTTGTCCAGACCCGGACATCAGCTCACTGTCAGCCCCTGGGCAGGATTCCCTCTCTGAGACTCCCAGCAGCGAGGCTGCAGTGCCTGGCACGTCACACTGCCTGGGCCAGGGGAGACACCCAGCACTCACGGAGAGGTCGGAGAACAGGAATTTGGGAACAGGAGATGCACTCTTCTGCACTGAGATGCTTTGTTCTGCTATTTTTACCTTTTTTTTTTTTAATGAAATGGATGCAATTTGAGTATTACTTAAGTCACAATATTGACTTTAGATTGTCCACACTAGAAAAGTCACCACATTTAGGCAAAACTGTTGTTGTTGCTGTGGGGTTTCAAACCTGCACTTGGAGATTTTATTTTACCACCTTTATTTCCCACCTTCCTTGCCCTTCTCATGTAATTGGTACCATTAGATCAAAGCACTGCGATGCTTCGTGGAGCTGTTGTGAAACCAAAAGCCCTCTTTAGGCTTAGGAGTCTTCTTCAGCAAGCTTTGCCAGCTCCCCCAGTTACAGGAAAGTAAAGCTGGGTCAAGTCAACAGCACAGCCTGTGACAGCACAAAGCATCCGTCTCTGGGGATAAACAAGTTATTTGCATGCTTTTTCACGCTTCACCATCGTGCTCTCCAGCCACTGCAAAGAGTAAAACAAAGCCCTGCTTCATCCTGCTGGCCAGAGGCCTCCATCTTCTCCGGGTGCAGTGGCAAACAACAGGCTAGCGAATTCTCTCCCAAATACAAACAAAACAATGATTCAACCCAGTTGTTGGGGTTTTTTTCCACATGGGTGTACAAATTCACCTGCCAGATTAGGGAAGTGTAAACACGATGTGGGTACACAGCTGTGTGCAGCACCTGGAGCTGTGTTTGCAGGAGGCTGCAGCTCCCACAGCCCCAGGAGTGGGACCCCTCCTCTGGCCAGGTCAGAGCTGGGAAATACTTGCAGTGCCATGGCAGCCGAGGGACTTGCTAACCAAGCACAGTGCTGCCTGCATCCACGCGTGCAAAGTCAAACACCTCAAACGCACTTTCAGGCTCCAAGCTCCGGCTGTGGCAGCCCAGCTGCTGCCCCAAGGCACGGTCCCTGGTCCTGCCTGCCAGCTGAGGTGCACAGCCAGCAAATGCTGCCCTTCCAGGGATGTGCAGAGACAGATTGTGTGCACAGGCCCCACTTAACCACAGACTTTCTGCCTGTGCAGCACCTGTTTGGACACCGTTCCTTAAGGCCAAGAAGTTCATGAAATCCAACCATTAATATTTCTAAAATGAAGTTTATAATTTTCTTTCTGTTCAGTTCCTTCATTTTAGATCCTGAAGATAGAAAGGGCCTTTCATTCTTCCCTACTGTAATATTAACAGAGCAGAAACCAGAAGGAGCCTGGAGGAACCTGACCCTCGATGGCCAGGACTCTCAAAAACATCAAATGTCCTCCAAAGCCCCTTTCAATATCAGCCTGAACCTGAACAAAACAAAATCTCTCTGTGCCACGTTGGAGGAACATCAGCTGGCCAAAGGGAGGGGGAGAAAAAGGGTCACATTTTCACAGCTGTGTTTGCCAGGTAGCTTTGCTAATGATAATTCAATCCACAGCCCCACTGATGTGGCCATGTCCCGTGGCACTGAGTGCCCCTTCAAAAGCTGCTGTCTCGTGGGCCTCTGACTCTCCAGTTCTCCAAGTGGCTGCAGTGAGGACAACCTGCCCTTCCACCGCTCCAGGGGAGGCAGAGGAAGGACCCAAAGTCCTGCCCAAGAGGCAGGAGGGAGCAGGCTTGGGCTGCCTCTTGTCAGCAGGACAGTGGCTCCTATAAAGGCATCTGACAAACGAGTGTCTCTGGCCTTTCACTGCCTCTCAAAGTGTGCCAGCAGTGGCATCCTGCACCAAAGAGAGGGGCTGAAAGGTGCAGACCTTTGAATTAGGTACACCTAAACCACCCCCTCGTGGTGAGTTTCATGGAGAAGATCAAAAGGCTCCTGACCTCAAACAGCCAGCCATCACCTGAAAGGGAAAAGAAAAAAGACACTTAACTTTCTAAACAAAGTCAAACGATTGGTGGCAGAACACGCCGCTCTCTGCCTACCCTGTTTCAAGGCCTGGCTGCGAGTCAGCGGTGTCTGAGCTGCAGCCAGCTCTGCCTGTCCAAGTGGATCCCTGGGGAGCCCCAGGCCTGGCTGCTTTCTGCCCACGCCTCTGCAGTGTCCTGATCTCTGCGCTGAGCAGGTCCTGCTCTGGGCTGTGCTCCCTCGTCTCCGGTGTCCTGCCCAGGTCTCCGATCTTCCCTCTGAATGTGCTCAGCAGCACCCCGAGGAAATGGCAGCCACCAGCCCCTGCTCCAGAGAGAACACCGGATCCAGTCCCTGCCTTAAGGAACACAAACAGAACTGGACATGACATCACACAAAAAGAAACAGGGAACAAAAGGAATTGTTTGTGACAAAGGGCATGAAAGGTCCCCCTTTGAACCTCCTGAGTTCTCCTGCCCTCCAGTGCCACTCACCCTGCGGGGTGGGGGACTCCCAGCCACAGGGTGGATGCTGTGCTGCACACTGCAAGGCATGGCTGGGTGTCCCCAGCAAACAGCACCTTCTCCCGAGCTTCCCAGCTCAGCTCGTCCCCCCTCTCCTCCCCAGCCGAAGGCAGCATTCCTAAGGGCAGCTGCCAAGGAAACATCCTGCATGATGAGAACACAAGAGCTTCACTCTCCTTCCTCAGCAACCTCAGTCAAAAACGCTGTGCCTTGACCAAGTCCCAGCAACAGCAGCTGTGTCAGCCCCAAGCCACGGGCAAGCGTTCATCCTCCCAACTCTGAAATACAAGTCCAGTGATCAGTCCCTGGTAACTCTGGGACCGTTTCTGAGGGAAGGCACACGAGCAGGCTCAGCTCATCTCACTGTGATGGCCCTGTCCCCAGAAACATCCCTGAGTCCAGACAAGCTTCAGGTGATGAAAACTGTACTGCAGCACAAGGACTCTCTTTCTGACCTTCAGTTCTCCCTTTTGCTGAGATACGTCACTGTATCCTCACAGCTCGAGCAGTCCCTTTGCTGGATCCATTTGGGATGTGTAATGTTGTCGCCCAGACTCCATTTCCTTCCTTCCAAAGCACCAAGATTTGCTTGTGACTCAGCCTCAATAAAACACACAGCAAGGACCATTAAAATGTATGTGCAATGCAGGGATAAAATTCGCGGGCTACATTCTTTAGGCCAGAGCCTGCACTGCCCTTTATCTATCCTCAGCAAGAATATTAACTCACACTAGGTCTCAGTGCAAAGCAAATCTACCAGAGAAAGAGCAGTTCTAAAGGGAATCTATCTCCACGTGATAAATAAAGTGATAGTGGGACTGCAGGGGCTGTGTGATGGCCCTGGAGAGCCCACGCTCCCAAACCTGCATAGGACTTAGGGCAGCAGTGCTTCCCAACCACCCTCAGCCTGAACAGAGATCCCACCAGCTCCGAGGAAATCACTTGCTGAGAAGTGTGGGCGGAAGGCAGAGAAGGAAGCCACGGGGATTTTGTCTAGTTTAGCATTCACAAACGTGAAAAGAGCATTTCAGGCAAAGCCTCGTTTATTCTCAATGAACCTGGAGAGGCTGTGGTTTCTCCCTGCTGGAGAACTGGCCCCAGGGTCTACCTGGTGGTGAGCCAGAGCTCTCCAAAAAAAAAAAGCACAGAATGGCCTTGAAGTGCTTTGCTCCTTACAACAGTGCATGAGAGGTGAGTAGGGAGGTAACTCTGGGGGAGGTAAATGGCATTTTCTGTCCTGTACAGGGGTGGAGACTGAGACCCAGCATCCTGTATTAATCCACCAGTCAAAAGCCTCTCATGATATGCATTTGAAATCTGATCCTGAATTCTCTGAAGTTACGCTTTTTCACTGAATTTAGTGGGATTTCACACAGTCTCTAATCTCTCTGGTTTTCTTTCTAAGCAGCCACTTTCTTTCATAAGAGAGACATCCAGGCACCCAGTGTTCTCTAACAACAATAAAGCTTGTAAGTGTCCAAGCACAAGAACAGAGTGAAGGGAAATAAAGGGAGATTATAAACCCCAAAAAAACAACCAACCAAAAAAAAAACCACCCCACCAAACAAATAATTCCAATTTCTGATAAGAAATAAAAATATGGCCGCTTTGCATAAATTCAGTGCTAGGGATTGACTCCAGACACAGTCAAAAAGTATCTTTAAAGTGCATGAAATCTATTTTTTACAGATGTGAACTAAGAGGCTTATGGAAAAACATCCATAAAAGAATCTCTTCTTTAAAGTTTCAGTATGACATGCGGCACTGAACTTGAGGGTTACTTTAGACATGCTTTCAGGCAGCAATACCCTTGTGTAACACCAAGTGAGCTGAGGATAATGGTAATGAAACAGCCTCCATGGCACCAGCTTTCCTTTCCTATCAGCAATCCTGCAGGATGCTGGTAACACAGCTCAATTATGTAAGAAAAAACCACAGATTTTTAGGAAGAACTCTAGAGCTCCACTGGAATCACAGGTGCAGTTCAGCACAACAGAACTCATTTCTGTGTCTGAAACAAAAAAATCACAACTCAACAGTGCGTTTCAGGCGCTGCAGTAACCTGCTCCCAGGCCTGGGGGGGGACGGGGGGCACTCCCCAAAATGAGGAGAATAAACCACCCTGCAATCCCTTATTCCAGCGGTGAATTCCGACTTGCTCAGGTTTACACCAGCCGAGATTCTGGCCCAAAGACTGGCAGAAAATGAGCTGTCAGTGACAACAGATGGAAGGGCAGGACAAGGACAGGGCTGAAAGAGCTTTTCAGAGCAGTTCTTCTCCTGTCCTGTGAAAGCTGTAGTGTAGATCTCCAGCAAAGGTCCTTTGATTCCCGTTGAGCTCTGCTGGTCAATAAATACAAAGATGTGACCCTTTCTCAAGGTCGGCTTGGATCCACGGTCTAATGTGGCAAAAATCCACCAGAGGCAGGATAACCAGTCTTTTTTTTTCCTTTGTTTTCCCCCTTCCCTTGCTTATTGGTCATGGCTTAGTTTGCTCTAGTTAAGTTTACTGGAACCAGCATTTTACCCCACATGTTCCCTGTGATGAGATCCTGGTTTCCTTTGCGTTAAAACTCCACGAAATTTAGACGTTTTATGAATGAGGAAGCTTTCCTGGTCTGCCTCCATTTACAGAATTACCATCCTGTTCAGAGTTAGATAAACCAGGAACATTTCAATGTGTAATTTCTAAAGGAAAACCCGAGCATTTAGTCCATCAGCTTCTGAGGTTGTGCCCGAGATCCTGGCGAGCTTCTCCGTGGCCAGCAGGTGACAGTCTCAGCAACAGAAACCCTGAGCACATCACGAAGAGGGGATTGTTCAATCATCTGCGAGGATACAAACGTTATTTTTTTTGGTTTTAGATACATAGACAGCCCACAACGGGGGGCAATATTTTTCACCAAACATGCCACTAAAGAGCAAGGCCAGAAAAAAACTCCAGGTGTGATTTCCGACCTTCCTGCGGAGATATTGCAGATAAGGGCATTAATGACACTGCATTCAAGAGGTACCAGCACCATTCTTAGCAGCATTCGGAAAAAACGCTTTACACCTCGGCGCAGGTGTGAAACCAGCAGATGTAAATAACAGCACTGATAAATCAAGCCCATTTGAAGCATAAGTGCATTCAAGGGTGGCACAGTTACACTGGCTGAAATCTTTGATATGTTAAGGAGGGAACGGGATGTAGAGAATCTCTACGTGCATTGGAGGTGACTGTAACATTTTCCTGCAGCAGTAACTCTAAGAAACCTCACTGCACCCAGCGCCATCCACGGCTACACACCAGAAGGAAGCTCAAGGTTCTGCAGCAGAAGTTGCTCTTCTTGGCCAGGGTCACTATCTCCCCAACACATTCCGTTTTAAGGAAGTTTTCTCATGCTCGGAACAGAAAGCCACAAATCATTTGCTTGATCGAATTTGTTTTAATACAATTGGGACTTTGCCTGCGCAAATGTCAAGTGTAAACTTTTTAAATCTAAGTGGTTTGGGCAGTTTGAGATTTATCATTTCCCCTTCTCCTCACCACCCCCATTTGGTGACTCAGACCCATGTCACAGAACGCTGTGGAGAGCAGAGCCCGCCCTGGGCAGTGCAAGGGGCGACGTGTGGGAGCTCTGCAGTGACGGAGAATCCATCTCACGGTGGGCACACAAATCTCGCTGCCTCCTTGATGCTGCCAACCAACGGGAGCACCAGGATTTGTATCCTGCCCTGGGAAAAAGCAGGGCAAGTATTAGGCAAACTAATCACGCTGCGGGGATTTGTGTAATGAAAAGTACCTCTGCTCGGGGGTCAGAAACGGCGTGAATCAACCGCACACCATTGCCGGGGGCAAACTCACCTGGTGTCTCCTTATTCTCTTCTGTCATACTCATTATCGGGGCATCTCAGCGTCTAGGAACAGATACCAGAGCCTGGCAACCCCGTGACTGAGGCACTCGGTCTGTCTCGGGGCAGTCTAAAGTGATGTACACAGGGCTGGCTTCCCCCTGTGCCGGGCAGCCCTGTCTGCGCCTGGGGCCTCAGCGCGCTCCCTAATGCAAACAAAGTAATGCAGACTTAATGATCGCTGTCATTTCCATGTGCCTGCTGCTGATCTCTTAATGAAATATTCCACTTCAATTGCACTGGCACAAGCACCGTTCCGTGCTGGCAGGAGCTGCAAAACCGGAGTGCCCCGTGAAAAGGTTGTGCAAGAGCCGCCGTACAAAGGAAAGCTGGAAGCGAAACACTGCTCGACTGTTTTTGTGCCTGCTCCGGCAATAAACACAGCACCTGCTAGGCTTTCTGAAGGGTGAGGAGAGAACAGAGGATGGAAATTGCCTTTTTTGATCTCAGGCTGGGACATGGGAAAACTAGCTGAAGTGAGGATGACAGTCTGTGGGGATATGGATTTCACTCACGGATGGGTGAGCGGTGTCCGCTGCTGTAACAGCCTTGCTCCCTCCTCTCAAACCCTGCTGGGAGCACTGCTGCAGAAGAGAAACACTGGGAACACGCAGCACCACACAGACTCCTTGTTTACCTATTGTCACCAGCAGTAAACCAAATATTGGTGGGGGGAAAGCTAAAAATCTGTTCAATGACCAAATGTGTGTTGTAGGAAATAGGAGAAGTTACTGAAAAGCAGAGGGGTTTTTAAAAGCTGATTATACTGTACACTTCCACTTGCTCTGTCAAGGTGAGGAAATGCTAAAGGTGCTGATGAGTTAGTGGTTGACTGACAGAAATACTTTTCCCCTTAATAAAAGCCTACTTTAAGGGCATATTTTTCAAAGCTAACTAGGTGGAAAGTAACGCAACAGGAGCTGTGATTTAGTCCAGCTGCTCTACCACGTCCTCCTGTAATTTCCTGGATGATTTGGAGTCCTGTCCTACACTTTTTCATGGTAGCTAACACTAAAGACTGCTCCAGCAGGAGAGAAATCAGCCCTATTCAACCAGTAAGGGTTGAGAGGGGCATTATCTTCCCTGTTCTATCAGTACAAGGCAAATGGGGGAGGCGGTTTCCTTCAGGGAGCCAGGGCTGTGTGAGAGACACAGGAAGAAGGGAACAATGCCCAAGATTTGCATTTGCTGAAGGGCTCAGTACATTGCTCCCTTGTGAGCCGGCCGAGACCGACAGCACATGAATCCTTGTGATTCATCCTTCCCCCTGGCCTACCTCTCTGAATCCAGCATGGCACAGAGAGCTCAGTGTGTTTATTTATACACAAAAAGGTCTTTACTTGGTACTGTAGTATGTGGATGCTTGGCTCAGGCTCCCAAGATGGAGCAGTGGTACAGACTGATCTGTTGAATCAGTATTTTCCACTTTTCTGCCAGACTGCTGGGTGACCTTGGGCAGTTTACAGGAACTTCACCTCTCACCACCTCAGTTCGTATAAAATTATCCTGCTTATCTTTGAATGGATTGTAGCTGTCGACTGATGCAAGGGCAGGGTATATTGTTTACCTGTGACTCAAAGAAAGCCAGTGCCTAAAACCTGAAATCAGCAAGGCAGAGAAATTGAGAAATAAAAAGAGCAAAAATGTGAAATCGTTCCTCTGCCTCAGCTTTTCTCCCCCCACTGCCCTGCCTAAACATGGGCAATTACAGCCCAGCCCCACCATCTGATTTACTCCATGTCAGCCCTGCTGAGAAGTTCAGGTTACCCCCCAAGGCATCATAAACGACAGGTAAATAAGCCCACGCATGTTAGGAAGAGTCTCTTTAAAGGTTACAGTTATGCTGTGCTGAGGAATGCACGTTTCAGGGCATTTCCCTTTGGAAGGCTCTGGATACGGAAACCTGGCAAGAAGGGCAGATGTTCAGGAAGGACACATTCCAGGCACTCCCCACTGCTGATGCCAGGTCAGCCGTGTCTGCCCAGACTGTCGTTAGTGGTTTAAGAGGAAGCATCACCCAGGGATGCAGGGGTGCATCACCCAGGGATGCACGGCACGGTGAGGCTGCCGGTCATGGACGTGTCAGCCATGACCGTGGACTCTAACCGGTTGAAAAGGCTCATGAGTTTCTGCTGTTCACGAACATCACATGCAGAAGTTGTCTTTCCCTCCTACACATAACTCCTCCTGGAGTTTGTAGGAAGCCCCGTCTAAGGGTTATGACTGTCTCAGAGTTAAACTGCGGGGAAGCTGGAAAGCAGGACACCAGCTGCCCACTGGGAGGTGGGAGGCAGACACGAAGCAGTGCCCAGCACCGCCTTTGCAGGACCTCCTGCGCTCGCCGGGGCTGATCCCGCGGGTGAAGTGTCACTTGCACCATACACAGGCTCCCAACCTTTTCTCTTCCAAGTGTTTGTTTAGCTGTCGTCTCGGGCTGTGGCAGGTCGGAAGCTGCATCTGGAGAAGGTCTGAACGTATCCAGCCCCTTTCAAAATCCCCCTTTGTCAAAGGGCTGAAAACCCCCTCACCTCTGCAGACCCACACCTGGCCATAGGTGTGTACATGCCCAGCCAGCCTGCCCGGGACGGGGCTCCCAGCCCTTGCTCTCGCACTCATTTGCGGAGCCAGGAGCAGGCAGGCATGCCCGTCTGTGTGCCTGCTGCCGCGCCGTGTCCTGCCCTCGTGTCACCTGAGCACGTAGGGCTGCGGCCATGCGTGTGTCCCCTGTGCGAGCCTGCGCTTACAGCGCCGATACGTGCCCGGCTGCACAGCAGCGCGCTGAGACGGGGTGGGGTGGGAGGCTGGGAGCGTGAGGAAGAGGTAGTGCGTGTTTGAGGGTGAGTGTGGGTGCTTGAGGGTGAGTGTGAGTCTAAGCGTGCGCCCACCCCCTCGCCGTGCCCCTCTCCCCTGGGAGCCGGGCAGCTCCAGGGCGCCCCGGCGTCGCGGGGTGCGCTGTCCCTGTCCCCGGGGCACCCCGGCGTCGCGGGGTGCGCTGTCCCTGTCCCCGGGGCACCCCGGCCCC
>VZTI01001766.1:2359788-2412814 GCA_013397865.1 Struthidea cinerea
CTCCGGGGGTGCCCCCGGGGTAGCGCTGCGGGCGAGGGGGGACGTAGCGGAGCCGCTCACCCGGCTCTGCGCCCTGCGCTGCCCGCATAATTAGCCCGGTGGCCGCCAGCAGACAACAGGCTGCATATAGGAATCCTGGGGGAGGATTAGACGGGATATAGGGCAGGACGGGGGGGGCTCGGAGCAGGGGGCTGCGCTGCAGGGAGCGGGGCGGAAGGCTGGCGAGGAGGGCAGTAGAGTTCAGAGAGGATGGGGAAGAAGAGCGGGGACAGGCGAGGGAGGGAGGGACGGGAAAAAGAAACCGAAGAGAGAAATGAGCGAAGGGACAAAAGAGAGGCGGCTGAAGCGGGATAGGTATCGTCCAGCAGGAGGAGGTTGCAGGCGGATTAAAGGGAGCCCGGAGCGGAGGCAGCCACGCACCGGCCGCACGGAGGGGCCGCTTGGCCTCGCACCGCGGCCGTACGCGAGGCAGTTGTAGCCAAGCCCGGCACCTCATCGCATTCCCCAGCGGGAGCTCAAGGGCAGTGGCAGGGAGGAGGCCGAGGGGGAAGAGCCTTTTATTGGCCCCTGGCCGCCGCGGTCCGGTCCCGGGGCTGGCGGCAGCCCTGGCTGGGTGCGGGTGCGCAGCAGTTTTCTCTCTAGTTAATTAAAAGCCCAGTCTCTGTGTTACCTCTCCGCAAAGCCACGCAGAGAGAGGATTTAGCACTTACGTGAACCCTTTGTTTACACCTGCTGTAATGTTTATCCCAAGGCTAACAGGATTTCCTGCGTGCTGAACCCAAACGCCCAGTTTGGTGATCAGAGCTAGTACCGAGTAGCTGTTTGTCGGAGATACCCTTGCTGCTTACCTGCAGGGAATATCAGGGCTGAGATGTTGTCTCGCTACATCAGGAGAAATCAGGTGACAGAACCCATCTGCTAGAAGGCTGTGACATGAGTAGAAACAGTCTGAGAACTAGCAAAGAAAATAAAAACGTTGATTACTGTTACTGATTGCTATCGGTTGTGAATTCAACACCAGGCACTATGGTCAGAAGTATTTAGGCACACGTGATGCACAGGTTCTGACCAAAGGGCATTGAGCTCCTAGAAAATTAGAATTATAATTTAATAGGATATTCAGCATCACAAAGTATTTCTAAATGAAAGCAATACTTTTTCTACGTGTCCTTTTTGGAGGGGGGTCTTGCCTTCTGTAACTGTGAGGCTGTAACAGAGCATGATGTGTATCTAATGCAGGGGCTGTCAAAATCACTGCTGTATTTTTGCCTACAAAGCACAATTGCACTATTAATTGTTATTCTGGAAATAGACACATCTCTTGAGTAGTCTGATCTCAACTTGGCTGTTGCTGCTCTGTTATCAGTCCTGGAGCTCATTCTTCAGATCTGATCAAAAGCAGCTGGCAGAGGTCCTGTGTTGTGATTAATTCCTCACTCACTAGCGTCTCTCCACAACGCTTTGTGGTGGGGGCGGTTTGCTTTTGGAAATTGCACAGTGAACCATCGTTCTGCCTGTGTGGCAGAGCAGGTTACTATTGGTGCCACTATTGCTTATATTTACTAGGTTGTTTTTCTTCTCTGCGATGGGATGCGTCTCCCTGTGTCAGTTGAGTAACACTGGGACTCCAGGTACAGGAGCAGATAATACATCTCACCATGAATAGCCTAACCTTAAATCTTTGCACGATTACAGATTTATTCTGTATATATGTTCTGTAGCAGCATACAGCAGTGTCTTTTTGATCCCTTTGCAAGCTTTGGTCAGAAGACTTTAGCTACAGAAAGCCTCATTGATTTTTAACTGTGACAACTTTTTGATGACAACTGTGAGATTTTCTGTTTCTGCTTAGTTGCTTGTAATTGTAGTTTGTACCCGCTGGGGTAGCTTTGTGTCTGCAATTTCTGTAGTGAGTCTATGCCAGATAATGTAATGAAGGGGACCTCACTCTGTAGAAAACAGTGGAGTTATTACAGCTGCCATTGAGAGCAGATTTTGAGCCAAAAATTGAGTACTGGATTTGAAGCTGTCCTGCTAATTGTTTGCTGCTTTTGCCTAAAATGTGTAAGGCTTATTGATTAGAATATTGATTGTAAGCGTTCCTGTTTGCTCTGGTTTCAGGTATGTTGCCTTAATGGCTTTACCAAAATAAAATTTTGGAGAGGAATCTGGGGGGAAAAAAAGAATCTCAAGTTGCTTTCCTTCCCTGTGAACAGTTCATTCGAGTATGTGGGGGATGTACGGGTGCCACTGACTGTATCTGTGCCGGAATGTTTCCGTGGCATTCCTGTGTTACTGTAGCTCTCTGGCAGGAGAAGCGAAGTGCCAGCCGAATAGAGCACTATTGTTACTACCGTGAGGTTGCATAACTTTGATAAGAGCTAATCCAGACGTAAAGAGGTAAAAATACTCTTCCTCTACAGTTTCTGATTTAAGTAACTACCCGCAAGAATGTGCAGAAAAATTTTACTACAAAATCTCAAGAGATACAGAACTCTGCCATCCCACCCACTGCACGTGCTTGAGGAATTCTGCTTTAATAAAACTCCCATATTGATGTATTTCTTTTTTTCAAAAATAACTTTTCTGGCAAAAAAAATCCTTCTCAGTTTTCCCTTAAAATGACTGAATCAGTGGTTTTAGCTAAAGTTGTGGTATTCCCTTGCCAGGCTTGCGTGTTGTAATGCAGTGTTTTCCCTTGTTCTGACACCTGTCTGTTCAGTGCTGAGTACCAGCCCTAGAAAGAGGATTTTTTGGCTGGTAATGTCTCAGGGGGTAGATTACTAATACTGCCTGTTTTTACCGAGTCAGGCAGAAATTGACAGTAAACAGGTTGGAAACAGACTGCTTTATTGACAGCAGTTAGGAGGAAAAGATTCCTCCTTCGGAGACTTTGAGCCCTGCTTGCCAGCTGTGGTCTGGGCAGGATCTAGTGTTTAGTGAGACTCACTGGCATGGGGTAGGAAATTATTTCCCACCAGGAATGCCCGTCAGCAGTCCTAGAGATTTCTTGGTCAGTATTGTGGCTGTCTAGGACCTTTCTAAGAGAACCACTGGTTATCTCCCATCAGCTTTCCCAAAAGTAGGAAGTAACTTGGGAAAATTCCTCTGGAGTTGAACACCTCTGTATTTCAGAATATATATTTTGAATTCTGAATATATTCTGTCACAGCTTAATTCCCCCTTTCCAAAACTAACCGCTTCTTCATGGAGGGGGAAATACTCAAATTCATTAACCCTCCCTTCCCCCTCCCAAACACTTCCAAATAGGAAGAGGAAACAAATGATGGCCTGACAATATGACTGCTTACCCATGCAGCACAATCTCCATGGAAACAGACTGTCCTAGAATAGCTCAATCACATGAGGGTTACATGACATGAATAAAGTAACCAGAAAACTGGAAAATATCTTAGAACTGGGGATACTCGCACTTAATTCATTACCCCCCAGGTCTTTGGAGAGTAGCTAATAAACAAAGCTAGTATTGAAAGCAATTTAGTCCATGCTTCTCATAATGTGTAAGTGATGGGATAGTGGAACATTAACATGACCCTCACTTAAGGGCTGTTTATTGTTTCTAGTTTGGGTGACATTTAGAATGAATTTTGAGTCATTTTCCACATGACCTCCTACTTCTTGAAATGGTACCACTGGTTTGGAGCATTGCCTTAGTAGATCCCAGTGGATTTCCTCCCTTTGTGTCAGCAGGCACTGGCCATTTCACACTTTTTAGGATGTTGCAAACACACTAAAGAGGAAATTCACTAGTTGCAATAGGAATTGACTGTGCGTAAAAGGAATTGGAGAACTATCTTCAGAATGTTTCCTTCTAGTTAATTATGTACTCAAAGGGCAAGGAGATTTATTGAGCGTAACCATATTCAATACAAAAATGAATATATTTCACTGATGATTAGTTTTCTGTCTGTAAAGTCAGTGTTTTTAACATGGGTGTTGCGACAGAGTCATTGAAGAACCTGTTACACAAATCAGTACAGACAAGTGTATATTCTACCATTTCACCATAAAGCAAATTACAGACAGGTAGAAAAAACAAATCATTTGCCCTTAGCAGGTCATTGCATCGTTGGAACATTGCAGCCCTTCCAACAGTGCAAAGATTAATTTCTGTGGGCTGGCAGAGATCGCCCATTACCCGTTTCCTGTTTGTCCAAGCCCAGATCACACTATTTGTCACAGCTTCCACTTCTGAGATGAAGGTTTGTGATAGCACGTTTTGTATCCTGTGCGAGTGAAGACCATAGAGTCACCACACGTTTATACTGGCACGTTTGCTGTCTTGGTGCCCCTGATAGGAAACATCAGAACCTCCATTATGTGTCTCCTGATGGAGGCCAAAAATGGTCACTGGTCATTCCACAGTGAAACTTTAGTTTGAAGATTCGGATCCTCAAGATTTAGCTTTGGTCAGCACAGGACTGTGAAGCACAGGACTGTAATGCACAAGAAAATCCATCGTTCTCAGCTCCAAGAGACTCAGCACAGTTTCAGACAGTTTGTGTAAATTGGTTTTGTGCTGGTTATGACCGATGGTGCTCAATGCAACATTGCACTGCTCCTTTAAGTTGTTTTCAACTCTCACTGAAGTTTTCCAAGTTTTCATTAAAAGCAGTTCTAAGCTATGAAATCTCTTTGGACCATTTAGGGCTGTTGTATGACTTACAAAAGAGCTACTGATAGTTTCTCTGCTTTTCCCTTTGCATCCTGAACGTGTCCCACGAGCTGTGTGACTCACATTGACTGACCCTACTGCCTGCCTGCATGGTGCTGTCCTTCCTCCTGGTCACGCAGCACAAGTGGGAGTCTGCAGCGTTCCTCACATCAGTGAGGAAAATCCTGCTGGAACCTGCAGCACTGCCTGCTAGTGAAGGTTAACAGGGTCAGGTTTCATATCTGCTCCACGCAGTGATTACTCCAGACTGCCCTTACAGGGAGGCTATGGCCGAGGCAGACTGGGAGTTACAGGTTACATTTTTTAACAATCTCCTTTGCTCTGCTTCGCTTAATAAAAGCAAATGCCATAACATGTATTTGTAAGGCACCTAACCCATGTTCTTCCTAAAACTTAAGCTGGGATTTGTCTAGGCTTTTGGTCCTCATGGTCAAGTGGGGTGTGTACCTGGAGAGTTTACCACTGTCCACTCTCTGGGTCCAGGAAAGTGATGCTCTGGTTTTTGTTCTTGGCTTTGGACTTGCTAGGAAGCACAATGAGGCATTCATTTTTGATTAGTTGATTGATGACACTGCATGTGAGCACCATTGTCACAGTACGGGATTTTTCTAGACTACCATTCCCATTTCCAAATGCAATCTAATATCAGGGATTTGGAAGAGGATGAAAGAAGTGAATATGATAACTGCCTATTGACTGAGCATGAAAACAAGATTTTTAAATTTTTTTTTTTGAAAGTACAATGTTTATTTTCCTTGGGTTGCTGTATCCTTTAAAAAGGAATAATTTTAAAAGTGGTTTTGACTCTGCCTTTGTTCCAGTAAAAGGAGCAAGGCTGTGGGACAGTCTCACTGTGATACAGCTTACACTTGCATCAGGCCCAGTGCAACTTACACACACTTTAAACACCTTGATTTGAATGGGGTATTACATTTAAACAGGTAGTAAGTATCTAAGTATTGTAAATAATGTAATATTTGCAACAGGATACATAGTTTTTTCTGGCTGTGTTTTAGGCCATTTGCAGGGGCAGAGTTTGGAAATGTTGTTTTCAATCTGTGCAAACAGAGCAATGAGTCATTTTGCATTCTGAGTACAACATGCAAAAGCAGCTTTTGGGAGGGCAGTGAAGGGGGCTGGGGGGAGGCTGTGCCAGCTGCAAATCCAGTGCAGAAACTGTAAACATGGGCTAGTGAAACAAGCTGGGCTTCAGTGGCTGTGAAATCTCCAAACTGAGCTCCAGCTAAACAAATATTTTGTTGTCTCAGACAGAAAAATGAAAACCTACCCAGCCATTGGTTTCTTCCTCCTCTTCGTGATCAGCTATGGCTCTTCAGAAAACTCCAGCACTCCTCGAGGGTGTGGACTGGATCTTCTCCCTCAGTACATTTACCTGTGTGACCTGGATGCCATCTGGGGGATCGTTTTGGAGGCGGTGGCAGGGGCAGGTGTGCTGACCACATTGCTGCTGATGCTGATTTTGCTGGTGAGGCTGCCCTTCATCAAGGACAAAGAGAAGAAGAGCCCCCTGGGAATGCACTTCCTCTTCCTCTTTGGGACTCTGGGACTGTTTGGGCTGACGTTTGCTTTCATCATACAAGAAGATGAAATGGTGTGCTCTACCCGAAGGTTTCTGTGGGGAGTTATCTTTGCTTTGTGCTTCTCGTGCTTGCTAGCTCAAGCCTGGAGACTTCGCAGACTTGTTCGCCATGGGAAGAGCCCATCTGGCTGGCATCTGGCTGGGGTGGCCGTCTGCCTGATGCTGGTGCAGGTCATCATCGCAACCGAGTGGTTGATCCTGACTGTTGTCAGAGATAACAAGCTGGCCTGCAGCTACGAACCGATGGATTTTGTGATGGCTTCGATTTATGTTATGTTCCTGATGGTATTTACCATGGGATTTTCGTTCTTCACTCTCTGTGGGAAGTTTAAGAAATGGAAGAAAAACGGAGTGTGCCTCATTATAACCCTTTTTTTTTCCGTTCTGATCTGGGTAGCCTGGATGACTATGTACCTCTTCGGCAATGCTGAGCTGCAGAGAAGAGACAAATGGAGTGATCCCACTCTGGCTATTGCACTGGTGTCCAGTGGCTGGGTGTTTGTTATTTTTCACGCCATCCCAGAGGTCCACTGTACCATCCTTCCGTCACAGCAGGAAAACACACCCAATTATTTTGATACTTCACAGCCAAGGATGCGTGAAACCGCTTTTGAGGAAGATATACAGCTTCCTCGGAGCTACATGGAAAATAAAGCCTTTTCAATGGATGAACATAATGCAGGTAAGAATTGGCTATAAAGGACTATATTTTTCTGTAGTGTCAAGAAAACTCTCTGCATGAGACATTTTTCAGGTGTTGAAAATAAGGGTCATGAGAAATGCAATAATTCACACACTACCCATTGTTCCCTCTTAGAGTTTTCACTAAGATATCACTTAGTGAGGGAGAAAAATGAAAAAAAAAATGCAGAAAATACATGTGTTAGGTTAAAATGATTCTTCTGCATGTTGTTTTTTCCTTGAAAAATGGAACAATTTCAAATGCAAAGCCAACACCAAAAGAATAAAAAAAATCACTGTGGAAAAAATAACCTCTATTTTAAATAATTTAAATTACATTTTTTGTAATTAGCTGTTACCAGCATTTAATGCAAAATATTTTCCCAAAACCTCAGAAAAAAATAAAGTGGTCTGTGTTACAAAAGGCTCAGCCACTTGAGCAAGAAAACAATTATTATTAATTATATTTCTATTAAAATGGATTTAGTGCCACTTTGCGTCCCCGTGGGGGAAGAAATGCCAAGTGGCTTATAGACAGTTCAAAGACAGCCTTTGTTCTGAGGGCTTGAGCGTCTGAGGTTTCACAGAGGTTTCGAGGTAATTTGCCTCCCCTGTCATAGGACGATGTGTGATGACACATCATTAAAACTTGCAGTGGAAATGTTTCTGAGTGATTGCTGAAAGGACCAGCAACAACTGGGTGTTTGAGAGATCCAAACCACTGGTGAACGTTTGGCCCGTGTCAGAAATCCCAGGGACGCCTCTGTGACCAGCAGTGGGGAGCAGGAGCCCCACGGTGCTCTTAGCGGGGTTGTGGTCTGGCGCTGTCCCAGGATAAAGGATTTTGTTACAAGTCACACCGATTTTTATTCACTCTAGCTGAGAAGAATGCTGGCTTGGTACCCCAGGCAGAAGTTGCCACATTGCTCTGGCAGCCCCTGAAAGAAGGCTTAGGGCACGTGGTCCAGGCACTTCACCTTGCTATTCATCTTTGTGTGTCTTTGATTTCCTCTGGGTTTGATGTTTCCTCTGGGTGCAGAGAGACACGGAGGAAAATAGCACTTTTGTTTGGCACAATGTCGGGTCAGGAAGACATTTTTTCCTCTTAAGTTTCTTAGCTGGAACTTTAAAGGTCTGCTTCTAGTAGGGAAGTTTGTTCTGTGAGTGGATACCACAAGGGCAGTGGTAAAACAAAAAAAAAAATCACGTGAATAAGAGAAGGGTTGTTGTTACTGATGTCCCAGAGCAAGAGGCAGTTGCACTATGGGCTGTTAAAAGCACTCTTTTTTTCCTGTGGTGGTTTTTTTGCACTGTCCTCCATCCCCCATCAAATTAATTTCATAGTAAAGTAACTGCAGTGGCTTCAGTGAAGCTATTTCTGGCTAAGGCAGACCTAAGAACAAAATTGGATCTTTCACTCTGTGTCCTTCCCATTCATGGATGCATTTTAAAAAAAAGAACTGGAAGCTCCTTTCTGATCTAATCATTCAGTAATTAAGTTTTTTGTGAAATGGATAGATGTATGATAGCTATAAAATCATTATACTGTCTATTATAGTGCAATTTATCTTCTGTTTTAATCTATATGAATTATAGTACAATACAAAATAGATTTCCTTATCTGATGCCCTTATTAGTATATACCGTAATAAATGCCTGTCATTCCTATTCCCATGGCATATAGGATTTTTTAATACATCAAAACAGATTAAATATTCCTTTGCAGCAGTTCTTTAAGGACTGGCTTGGGACAGCAGGGTTTGGAGACAAAACTTAGTAGTATGGTAGAGACTTAAAGTAAATACAGGCAGTAATAACCAAGTTGCTAAGTCAGATTCCTGTGCTGGTGGTTGTCAGTGGCAAAGCACCTGGAGTCTGTTAGCAATTGGCTCTGCAGATATGTAGAAAATGTTCTCTTCTTTCATCCATTTAATGAGCCTCAATCTGAGAATTCATCATTAAGAGTTTGGAAATTAACGGAAGGGTACTTTCTTCAATTTTTATTCATACTTAAGAATGACGTTTAAGAATGGATGACCTACTTGTTGTAAAGTTTTGGAAGACATGATAAACAGAAAACACCTCTTAGTTACCTGACTAGTACTTGTTTCAATAAATAGTTAGCTTTAAATAGAAAACATGCCTGGACAAACATATTTTCCATCAATTCTTGTTATTTCCACTAATACTTGTATAAAACAATTTCGTAACTTTGCTCTTTTTAAAGATTTTGAGCAGCATTTTAAGAATCTGAACAGCCTTCAGGTTCAAGCAAGTGTATGTCCTCCTAGATTCCTCCTTTCTTAGCAAAAATGTAGCTTCAAATTAAGCATTGCAACAAGAGCTGCTCTATTCCAGGAACAACATTAAGCATTAATAAAGAAAACCTCTTTTAAAGTCAGTAATTTAAACACCAGTTAAACAACATACTAATCTGGGATTTTAATATTCATATGATAGGCTGAAATATCTCTTTAAAAGAGTTATTTTCATAGGTGTGCCATTTAAAATTATATTAAAGTATTTAGAAAGCCTGGACAAAGAGCAGTTGGCTGAGTTCTCAGTGCTCTCTGGAAGTGCAGTGCACACTAGTAGGGCAACCTCTGTACGCAAAGAGAATTTGCCTTAAACAAGAGAAATCTGGATGGGAAATGTGGAATGCTACAGCTGTCAGGAAACCCAAGCCCAAGCAGCTTTCATTAAATTTCAGGTATCATTAAATTTCATTTAATAACTTCTGGTACTACCAGTCACCATCACAGCCAATGCCTAAAAGCAAAGTGAGCAAAATTTAAAATGTGTTAAAAAGAGGCTTTGACACAGTTGCTCAGATATTCTCAGTACTGCTTGTTTTTTATCTATCCATACCCTATGCAAGTGATTGTATGTAATAGTAATGTCAAAAGTACAAGGAAAAAAACTGGCGTGAGAAAAAATCCAGAATGAGTATTTTGTCTACAAGCTTTATCACAGAGTCTCAAAAAAATGTAGACTGTTTGCAATTATAGGGAAAGAAAATTTAGCAATATGAAAGTGAATTCACTGGCTCTTTAAGGTAGCTTTGAAATGACTGTGGATATTTTGTGTAAATATTCTGTATAAACATGTAAATATTTTAATGCTTGTATGCATGATAAAGATTTTTTTTTCTTTGTGTGTACTAGCAAATACCAGTGCAATCATGTGTGTTTATCACACAAGAAGTAGTCAAATAGCAAACAAAAAAAAGTTCCTGACCTTGAGATGGTTAAATAGCTAATAAAAAATACTTAGTTCCAGTTTAGGCATTTTCATAATTTTCTTTCCCCAGTGTTCTGCAAAAATATGTAGTTCTAAAATACAGAGTAAGTGAGGGTCTGTATGTATCTGAAGTCAACAGCTGAGCATTTGCAGGGTGGAATTTCTAAATTTCCATGGTAAATCAATACTGTTCTTGGTGCACAACTCCCAAAGAGAGGAGTAGCAGTGGATAGAGAACAGCATGTGGCAGTAGGATCCATTTAAATCTTCTTCTACACAGAGCAGCTACATTGGAGAGGAATCCTGGCTTCATTAAAATCTGTGCTGAAATTCTTATAAACTCCACCTCATTCACTATTGCAGCCAGAGTCTGTAGAATTCTAATTTGAATTAAATCTAAGAGAAATTCTTGCCCCAGGTGCCTGAACTGGGCATGTTTCTATTTCGCAGCTGACAGATGAGTATTGCCTGTTGTGACCACGCACGTCGTGTGGATAAATGAGCTCTGTTCCCTGGCCACGTCGGAGTTCAGTGAAGCCTTTATTTACCCTCGAAATTAAAGAGGGAATTTGTATGTGCCAGTCCCCAGACCGGTTTAGAGAGAGCAGCATATCCCTCACTGTTCATATCTCTCAGTCAGAATTTACATCTTGAACCCAAACTTGTGCTAAAATTAACGGGGAGACTGATTTATTCCTGGTATAAACATTCAGAAGGACAATCAGTGTCTCCTCTTTTGCTTCAGCCATTTGCCATGTTTAAGCTATTCGAAAGCAATATTTACTCCATCTTTCTAGTTTCTCAGAGTAAATATAATCTGAAACATCTGGAAAATCCTTATGCTAGTCATGCTGAAGTAATGCTCAGGGGGTTGTGAGCATTGCTCACTGGCTTGAGCAAGGCTTTGGATCCCTGTCCACTGAGTTTGATAGAAAGCAAAATGTAATACATTTCACTTAACCCCTCAGTATCCAGACCAGCACAGGGAGCACTGTGCAAGATCCATCACAGGTGCAGTGACTGGAGACATTGAGCTCCCACTCAAATGAGATTAAGCAAGCTTCAAAAATTTGGTTCCATTAAGTTTTTTCCCCTCCCCAGCCAACAGTTCATTTAATGTAAATCTGATTCTTCTGAGATCCGTTCCCAACATGTAAGAGAAACAGCTGTTCAAAAGCAACGTGGAAGTTGAAATCAGTGGCAAAGTTCCCAATAGCCAAACTGGGAGGAAGATACTCTGTGATTGCACGGCTTTAATTGTGTTCTAAGAGCAATCTCTCTTTTCCAAACACAGCGCTAAGAACAGCGGGATTTCGAAACGGCAGTTTGGGAAGCCGGCCTAGTGCTCCTTTTAGAAGCAATGTTTATCAGCCAACTGAGATGGCAGTTGTGCTAAATGGTGGGACTGTAAGTATCAAAATGTGATGATTTAAGAAATCTTTGAAATGCACTGATATATACAACCACTACTAATTTAAAAACCTGCTTTAGCTTATTCACAGCAGGGGTAAAGCTATAAATGAAAATTTAAGGCAGCAAGTATGCATGTAATGCTTCCCTTCCCTCTAGAAAATATGTAATTAACAAGTATTTTGCATTTGTTTACTTGGCTATTCACGTTTTGCAGTGCAGCTTCAGTGAACAAGTTTCTTTGTGAGACAACATATTCAATGGCCCTTTCAAATTAATTTTGTGTTAAGGTACTTAACATAACTATTAAGTGACACCTTTTATAACCTGGGTTTTTTCAAGATGATGTGAGTCACACAGATGATTTTAGGCAGTATATTACTTTAAATAATTGCTGCAGATAATGGTGGTCTCTCACATATCTTCCATTTTCTTGTAAAATACATGTAATTCTTTGTAACTTACAGATTTGTACATCTCTTGAAAAGGGATTCATAAAAGAAGAATATAGAATATTTTAATGTTAATAGCATTGATTTTTCTTCCTTAGAGAATAGTTTGGCACGTCATTCTTTGATAGACCTGTATTTTTGCAGCCTGGTTGTTGTAAGATTGGTTTAGTGATGCCAAACGGACTTTACAAATGTTTTTCACGTGATGTCTAACTTTCACTTAAGACATTTCATATAGCAGGCATGCTGTTGAAAAAGAAGAATTTTCATCCCCACATTTTTCATGCATATCTACATGCTTCTTAAAAATCTACTCATGAGCCAGTTTATACTCATGTGAGTTGGGTTTTCTTTCTTTTGAATCATGAGCTGATTCCATAACTCAACCTCTACATTTAAAACCAAATAACATGAACTGATTGCAGGTCTGGTTTTGTTTTTAAGTAAGTAAAGTTTTGGCTGATTTTAGTGAACAAGAGGGACTAGATACAGGAATTCTCCTGTGTGGGTAAGACTGTGTGAAACATGTCAACTTGAGTAAAATGAAAAGGCTTGGCTTTGCTGTCAGTAATGGATTGCATCCTTCTGATGTTTGGATTCATCTCTGCCTGTTTTCTGATACCAGAATGTGCAGCTCAGGGAGAAGGCAGTTAAAGGACGAGAAGGTTTTGTTTGTTATGCTTTGTTCTGAGTTGGATACAAAGCTCATGTGTATATATAGCCATGGTTTTACAGAGAGATAAATGCACTGTCTGGGTGGAGGATGAGTTTCTTTGTACCACTTTGCTCTAGAACTGCCATCTGGAAAGCTGTCATGTACATGTACCGTGGTAACACTGATTTTTGAACAGTCTAGATCTCTCAGTTATGGGTTTATTATCCTTATTTCCAGATACCAACTGCTCCACCAAGTTACACTGGACGACACCTCTGGTGAAAGGCTGTAGGCGGTAGAAAATAAGAATCCTTGTTGCAGATGTTGTTCCCTGGCAGTGTGTCTTTGAGGGAAGGAATCCGTAACAGTACCAGGACAAAGCAACAAAACATCCAGGATCTTTCGAAATCCTGCAGAGGATTTTGCCTAAATGTGAACACCATTGAACTGAGAATTGCAAAAAAAAAATTGTAACACTGAAGCTGAATCTAATATAAAACAGCAGTAGGCACACCTTAAACTGGAAGAGGGGATGTTGTATTTTGAAGTGTAAGATATTCTCTTGTCTGTAACTTGTGTGCCAGGCAAGCCTGGTTTTGGTGGTTGCCAGTTGCTTGCGAAATACCCTCCTCTCACCTAAACTTAATTCATGTTGCCACAAGAGATTGCCACTACAGTGTGAAAACACGCAGGGTTTCTTTCCATTTTGCTCCTTTTCCTGTCATTTCAAACGTCGTGAGGAGTCCCTTGTTTGTCCTTCCCCAGCTGTGCTGTGCAGTCGCGCAGCATCCACAGGCCCGACATGGTCACTCTGTGGCAACTCAGTCCCCGTCGCGCTGTGGGCTGATTCTCTGCTCTTCACACGCTGGCCTAGCGGGTGCAGGTCTGCAAAGGCCTGCGCGTGTTCCATGCGCGTTCCGGAGCTTCTCGGGGCACAGAGCAGGAGCGCAGGTCCAGCACAGGCCGCTCTCCTCGGCCTGGTGGGACCTGCCCCGATACCCAGCCCCGAGCCCGGTGCGGGCGAAGCGCTCCCCCGGCTCCTGCGGGCGAAGCGGTTCTTGGAGGGATGTGTTTGTGCGAAGACTCGGCTGGGAGAGGCTGTGGCTGGCGTTGGCAGCAGCAGTTGGTGCTGGCGGAGGGCAGGAAGCCCTCCTGAGCCGGCTGGGCTGGGCTGAGGGTCCGGCAGGAGCCGGGAGCGCTGAGCCCGTGCGGGACGCTCGGCAGCTGAGAGGGCGAGAGCCGCGAGCGCCCGTTCGGACAGCGCAGCCCAGCCCAGCCCCCTCGGCTGCAGGGGTTCGTGCATTTAAATGTGGTGGTGCATTTTAGTGCCTAGAGAGTAGAATCTCTGTGCTGGAGGTGGTTTGTTGTTGTTTTTGTTTATTTAAGGTGGTTTCTTCCCTACTCCTCCCCCTCCCCATCCATTTTCTTGAGTTGATATAAGGCAGACTTTTCAAAGCTTTTTGTCTTTGTTTTCTCCAGGTTATTTAAAAGGTTCCCATTGCCCATTTGTTGTGCCATGGTTTTTCATTATGTTCAAGCAATCATTCCTTTCTTTAACATTTAATACATATCGGACATTGAAAACATCACTGTATCCTCACTGTTTGGCCAATGCTAATCTTAGCTTTCCTCAATAATAAAAGCTAATTGTTTTTACTTGAAGGCATAGGAACATATAACAATTAAACTTTGCATATGCTGTAATAAAAATATATATTTTCAACCTAAAAAAAAAATAAAATATACAAATAACTGAATAGCTTAGTAGCTTCACAGAGAGAAGTTACTTGCTGTATACTGCAAAAGAAAGACAAGCTTTTTATTTTTCAAGAGTCTTCCTGATTCCTCATGTACCTCCATTTCTACTGAATTAGGAACCTAGTCCTGCAGGCCTGTACTCCCACGAGTAGTCCCATCGACACCAGTAGGTCTGGGTACAGGTACAGAGGCTGCAAGACCAGTCCCTAAGCGTTGCACACAGATATATGTATATATATATATGGAAAAATATATATTGCCATTGTTGCCATGATCATCTTATGGGGTTTTATTTCAAAGCCCTTCTCCTCCAGAAGCAATGTTTTTCTGTCATGCATGAGTGAAGGAGTATGTCAGCTCCCCCCTGCCCTTCCCTCCTCGGGGCAAAGGAAGCATGTGCTTGTTTTAGGGATCCTTTATTTCATTTTGTATGTAACTAGATGGCCTTAGTAACCAAATAGGGTAGGGGTGGATATTGCATGCTATCCAGTGACTTAGAAATACATATTGCTTGTTATGAGCAGAGCTTTGATCAAATAAGATATTTAAGGTAATGATAGCTACCCAGAAGACATGTAATTTGGAACAATAAAAAAAACTATTACTGTCACTTGCCTGCAGAATTTTGCTTTTAAAAACCAGTTAAAAAAATCCCTCATAAAATTCTTATCATAAAAACATATAAGATGACCATGGCATAAATGGTAGGACAGTTTTCTTTTAAAAAGTTTATCATGCTACAACCAAGACTTACGAATTATAATACACATTTTACAGACCTTTGACAAAATCTGTACAAGATATCATTATCTTAAGAAACTTTCTTTTTCTTTTTCTAGATGTGACTGAATTGATAAGTAGAGTTCCCAATCCTGCTTCTGATGAAGTTGTTTGTAATTTCGGGGCTTATGCAAAGATACGGCCAGAGCCTACAACCTGCTGTTCACATGACTAGTCTCACTGGGTTAGTCATGTGGACTAGTCACAAAATTAAAAATTAGCAGGATTGGGTTTAATGTGTGGTGGTGAAAGTGTGGCAATAGATTAGGAGGGTCTTTATTTTCCAACTTTATACAACTAGTAATGAGCAGCTTTTTTTTTTGTAAGTCACTAGTCTGTGATGTAAAATGCCCCCAAATAAAACTGTCATTGAAGAAAGGCACCTTTACGTTAACTTATATTTTTGTTACAGTATTTACTTTTGCCTTTTTTGAAAGTTTTCTAGAATGTAGAGCATCTGTGAACAACATAATAAGTAAGTAAGCACAAGCCTTTCGCAGTTCTCCTAATTATAATGAGCTTTTATACTATAAAAGCTACTCTGTTGGCCCTTGGTGGTTATGTGCTCATGGTGTTTCCGTGCAGAAAAATGAAATCACAAAGCATCTGACAAAACTATTACCAAAACAAGATTTATAATGACTGGCTTTTGATCAACGGCAGGAAAGGAGTTCAAAGTCAAACAGATCCTGTCCTGCTTTCAGAGGGGTTGAGGGTGTTTGACACTTGCCAGAAAATATGTAGCATCTTCAGAAGAGCACTCTCAATCCATCCAGTTGTTTCTATAAACAAGGTACATGAAATACTGTAGAATTAGCTGTTTCTGCTTTTAGTCTAAACACAGGCATCTTGGCTGGCTTTGTTTGAGCTCGATGCCTTGGGTCTGACCAAAGGCCATACAAAAGGGAGCATTGTAGCTTTTATAATAAAACAATTGGACTATTCTACCAACTTACAGGATTACAAAGCAGGTGCTTTTTATTAATTGATGAGAGCTAAAGCTCATTTTTGATAGATAATATATATTTATTAAATGTATTAACGTGTGTTTTATAACGTACCCTTTTTTCCGCTGATTGTTGCATACTGGTATCAAGTACATCTTTAAAGGATTTTCAAGACAATCAATGTGTACCATGACGACTGTACATAAGTATACAAAACTACAAAGGTTGTAAAGCATGGGCAAATGTTTTATTTTCAAAATGCTGTTCTTAACGAGAATAAAGGCTTTACTATTTACTTACAATGTTTGTGTCCACTTGGTTTTAAAATCCACCCCAATATTTTCCATTGCAGTGAGCAGTGCTACAGACAGAATTGTCCCTTGGTGCAGCTCCTCAATATAAGCAAAGTTAAACTGAAGGAAAGGGCTCCTGAACCACATTCCTCCACCTTTGGCCACATTCCCACACTTACCCTTAGCTCTGGCACCTGTCAAAGCCACAGTGAGCCAGTCAAGGAGCTCAGCAGCCAAACTCTTAACACAAAAGGGATATTTTTTTTTTCCCCTGTTGGCTCAGCAGTTTCCTGTTCTGGTTCAATTGCTCGTGCTTGTGAAAAGGAGGGGACAGGAGAACACAGCTGGGCTTGAAGGGTGCAGGATGAGAGTTTTTTCTTCAGGTGGTTTGATTTTCCAGATCTGGTGTAACAACCATCATCACCAACCAGGAAAAAGCCCAAGGGCTGGGTACTGGTGTAACAGTGAAGACAAAGTCTGTGCAAGTGATAGAAGAAATCCACTCTGGAACCACAGCAAGTGCTAGAGACCACTAGCATGTGTTCATTCAAAACAACTACACCTTTGACTCACATGGAATTATTTGCAGTTCTGCTGCTATCTTCCCTCATTGTGAAATTATAAAAGACTGTGCTTGACAGGGCTAAGTTAAAGAAATAATAAGGGTTCCTTAGCAAGGGGCCCAGTCTGATTTTTACTGTGCTTGGACCTGATGTAAGTAAGTAGCCTGCATAAGATTGCTGAAAATGCTGACACTGGGATCTTAGTTCTACACTTTCTCAGCACATGTGCTAAGTGGTAACAAAAGGGCCTTTGAGTTTTCTCCCCTGCAGAAATGCAGAGCAACCCCAGCTCTCGTTGCCTTCCGTTGGAATGGCAGGGGCACAGTGTTTCTGCAAACCAAACCGTTCTGAACAGAGCCTGGATTTGTGTAAATTGTCACAGCTCTGCAGGAGTCAGAGAAGTCCAGTTTATGATAAATGAAGATTTTTGCCTTGGCTTTAACTCTTGCCTATGTGTGGGTGTAACCCCATTTAATTTCATCCAGAGTTTTGTTCCTGTCAGAAGAGGTTTCAAGTGAGCATTCAGGAACACAAGATAAACACAGATTGAACATTTTTGGCTCGATGTGCACCATTCCATCTGTTTTAACAGAATTGTGCTCACTTAGACTAAGACTGAATTTTGTCTTGGCATGCTGGGTCCTTACATAATCTGCCTTTGATTTACCTCACATGTAAAAGTAAAACTTTAATGCTAAGAGAGTTTCTAAATCAGTCACAAAGTCCATGAGCTCTGTGCTTTGCAATTTTAGTGAGGAAACTAAAATTGAGATGTTGAAGGATTTTGTGGACGTTTGTCCGGCTCTTCTGATTTGCTTCCCACTGCAACCATACCAAAAAAAAAAAAAATTAACAGGCACAGAAACAAAAAAGAAAACATCCTTACTTGCACAGCAAATACTCTGTTGTTCAATAAATAAATAAAAATCCCCTGCCCAACCCAAAAAGCGTATTTCTTCTTTGCATGGCATTTTTTTTTCATGCTTTGACACAGCTTCAGCACTCAGATACTTGCACAGGGTTCTCCGTGCCAGCTGTGGGAATTGTGCATGTGTAGCTGAGGGCAGAGCTGTTTGCTAGTGAGAAGTCACTGGATTGTTAAAAAAAAAAAATTGAAAGCAGCTCTTTGAGGTTCTTGCTTTGAAGAATTTTCAATTAAAAGTCAGTGATGAAATCACAGTTCACCTAGTATATAAATATATTTTTGTCATTTAGGACGACAAGCAAGGTCAATGAAGAATAGTTTTTCTATGTCTCAGTGCAAAGAAGAATGTTATCCATGTGATTGCAAAGGGTCTGCCAAATGGGAAAAATCAGTCAAACAAAGAGCACAGGGTTGCTTGCTGGAGTAAACAATTCTAAATGAACAAAAGCTCTACATAAAAGTAAAATGTCCCACCCCCTAGTGAAAGCTGTTTTCAAAGCTCTGTATTCTTTCAGAATGCTGTAATACAGATTAACCTAATGTTTTTCTTCTGCTGATACAACAGTCTGGTTCCTCATTCCAGTTCTGTGATTTCAGCTATCTTATTCTGGTTTTGATATTTTAAAATTTTACAAACTGCCTTTTAACTTAAAAAAAATCTGCTTTTCTATTTCTAAATCTGCTTCTACTTCAGAAGATGCATCTGTACTATACACCTTTTACATCAAGCAAGTCTGTTGGGAAATTTATATATAAAAGCTATGCTGGAGGCAAAGAAAGCCAAATAAGCCACAAAAAATCCCATTTTGTCCATACAGTTTCGGGAGAGCTTAGTTACCCTTCCAAGGCATGCAACTGAAAACCAGCAAACAAAATCCTCTTGGTACATACCAGGAATGCTGGGCTGCAACGGGCCCATGTGCTAATTTAAGGTGCTCAGTGTGCCCCCAGCCTGGAGGATCTCAGCTCAGAGAAAGCATACAGGAAAAGTGCTGTATGAGGAGGGACACAGCAATCCCTTAGAAACCCCAAATGAGACTGCAGCAGCAGGATAAACCCTGTTTTACAATGGTCAAGGCAATACATGCCCAGTGCCTCGATGGCACAAGACCCTTCTGGATTTTAGGGCTTCTGTTTGTACAGCTGTTAAGGAGAAAAATCAAGAGTGGATTTAATATCCCACATGACTATGAATGTCCTGTACACAAAATACTTTCTATTGCATTGAATTTTATCTAATATTCCTTGATGTGATGAGGCTGACGTTTGCAAATATTTAATAAAAATTGCAGCATTCAGAAACCTTAGGGCTCACACTCTTTCACATTAAAATGAGCAGGTGTTCTAGGTATCTGCTAGCAGTGCTTTTAGTCAGTAGTGTCCATGTCTTATCATAACCTGTGTTACTTAAGCATAACGATTTCCAATCACATCACACCAAGCAGGAAGCACAGGCTGTCAGCATAAATCTGGATTTCAGGCAGTTATTTAAATAGTTTTTGACATATACTTGCTTCCTATGCAGACAGAAAAGTAAGATGTCCTCAGGATTCAGATAAGCTGGAAAGATGGAGAACAAAGCTGCCTGGCTATGTTTTTCCACTAGAAATTTCCATTAGAGAAATGTATTTTTCAGGCTGTGACACCTCACACTGAACTAGCTGGCTTAAAATATTTTGCAATGTCTAAGGAAGTTGTTTAGAACAACTTACACTACCTGGTAATCCAGCCCGTTTCTTTCAGACAACACAAACCTAAAAGCAATGAATGGTGTAAATGTCAACATCAACAACCTGGCTTACAGCTGTGCCATTCCTTAATGCTGAGTTTTAACCATTTCAGTCTTTGAAGTCCTAGCATTCTTTCAACCCAACACCAGTCCTGTTTCTCTGCTGAGGTTTCCTGCATGCTGGGGAAAGGCGTACGGACACAACTGGGCAGAACAAACTGCCCCGGGATGCCATTTACACAGTGGGGATTGCAACTGTGCACTGCTGCCAGTCTCAGGGCAATGCCAAGGAAACCCTTCTCACCGAAGGCTGGATCCATAAAAATTACAAGCGCTTTAAATCGCAAGGTGTTTGTGTAACTGAATGTATGGAAATTATCTACAGAGAATGCCTAATTTAAGGAGGTGCAATATTAGAATTAAGTAACACAATCATGCTCATTGGCAGCGTGATCAGTATTTCATACACTTTTAAAACATCAGCTCCTGTTTAAAGTCCTGAGGCACAGAGGAACTGAGGCCCTTAAGTGCTGTGACAGTGTAAGTTAAGAAACAAAAATAATCTCACATCTCACTTACTTCTTCTAGTACTGGTATTTCTACCTGAACAGGTCATATGGACAGAACAGTTTAACTTGCTAGCACTATGTTTCAATCTCTTTCTGTATTTTTCAGTCTTCTTACTCTTAAGTTTTTAATAGTGAGAAAATCTTACTAAACTATGCTTCAGTCACATGCATGTTCTAAATTACAGGACACCGTAGCCACCACTGCAATAATCAGCACGAGTGGGGACTGTGATAACTTTCTTTGGAGGTGAGGTGGGGGATGTTCTTGAGGAGCACAACTGCTAACTGCTATTTTTTGACCTGCTATTCCTACTACAGTAAAGGCATCCACTACTTGGTCTGCCCCGTTCCTTGGGAATGCAGCTCATTTGACACAGTTTATCATGTATGTGCTGCAATGCTGAGGCACAGATGATGGCTAAGGGAAGCACTGGAATGTATCTGGATTTACTGTTCATTAGCTCCTGGGAAGGGAAAATTCAAAAATCTGCAAGACTTGTAGCTGTCTGAGGATTGGCTTTTGTCCTATTTATATAAGCATTAAGTTCAAACATCCTTATCATCTAATTTGGATGGCAGACATCATTTTCCCTCATCTTACTGTACAGGACTGATGTTCTGGTTTGACACTTGGTTGTTGCAGCGTAACAGTGAATAAACTGTGACCTACTTTGTGCACTGCTGTATAACACAACTGGCTTGTGACAGTAGCTCATGAAAGGGTTATACACCCACACTTTCTACAGAGTGCACTTCTTCATGGAGCTCTAAGAACTACATTTAGTAATTTAAACAGTTGAAAACAGTAATGAAAGATACTATAGACTCAGACTATAAGAAGATGAAAACCCATTAAAGAAAATCTATTGGAATAACTCATTAGCAGGGGCTTGGAGTAAAATATATATATAGAAAGGAGTTTCACCCTAGCCTCCCAATGAAATGCCAAAGAAGCCTGAACATGAAATTGGAGCCACCAGCAATCTTGCTGAAATAAGACCTGACTTTTAAAGAGACAGTTTTTTAATAAAGTGTTTATAATTTTAGCCTCTTACTATTGGAAGTCTGCCTGTATACAATTATTAGTGAAACCTTTCACTCCAGGAAATATTCAGTCACTAGTGATAGGAAAATGATCTATTGAATACAGATATATTAAACAAACAAATGATAAAATGGAAATTATGCCCATGGACACTCCTGCAAATCATGAATCTGAAATGGAACTGTCAGAGGATCACTCGGCAGAAGAGGCTTCTGCAAAATGGATTTTTAAAAGTGACAGGACAAACTTAATTCTCCAAATCAGGAGCAGAGCTTGTCAAATACTTAGTCTTGCTTTCATGACTGTAGAGGACAAAAAGTTTCAGGGCATTTTTTAATTCAGTTAGGATCAGATTAGCAAAGCAAGAGCTGACATACAGGAGACTTCCAAACACCAACATTCAGTGATGCATATGGGAAATAAGGGCTGAAAGATCTCTAGCAGAATTTGTTTGTGCAATGCACCATTGCTTTCCTCATATTTTGACAGAAAGACTCAGAATTCATTAGAATATGTTTGACTATATTTTTACAATTCAAGGTGTACAAAAAGAAAAGAAATATGGGAAGATAAAAGTATTAGAGTAGATCAACAACTGACCTGAACACCTGAGTCAGAAGAGAAAAAACTACAGAGAATTAGAGGTACTGGAGACTATTGCTTACAATTATCCAAGTGTCCTCCAAATCATTCAGTGACCTGAGATTTATGAGAGACAGCCACAGAAACACAACAGTTTATGGAACACAACCCTGGGCTGAGAGAGGAAAATCCAGAATGAAGGCAACCAGCGCATCTCCAGAGCATCTGATTAATGCAGTATTTTTCAATGTAAGTAGTCAAGATAGAAAAAGAGAACGATGAAAACAGAAAGAACTGACCAGAAATGGAAATCATTCCGGAGTGGCAGGTCCCCAGCTAAAAGCATTTGGGGATTTACAGGCAGAAACCAACACAGGCAGAAACCCAGAATTCCAGATTTGCTGGCAGCTTCATGAGAACTGCATTTATGCCCATTAGCCCCTCATTTCTGACATGATTCCAGCTTGCAAAATGTGATAGGTTCTGCAAAGTTACCAAATTTAAACTCTTGCACAGACTGAAACAAAGCATCAGGTAAGAAAACAGACTGTTACATGTGAGGGATGCCACAGGGAGGGCTTAAAGGGAGTCAGGGCAAGCAGCTCCTGTGTTCTGCAGTCTGTCACCCACTCCTTTGAATTCTCAGAGTCATATTTTAAGACTCCCCTAACAGCTCGTGGTCTTTCTTTCCCTGCCCCACTTCCCCCCTTCCTTTTTTTTAACCAAGAGTCTTAAATCTGGTTTTGCTGCAGGACTATTTGGAGGCTTTGTTATTTCCAGCCCTTTCTCCAGGCTTTTAACACATCCCATAGCTATGAATAGAAATTTGGGGTTTGCTTATCTAAATGGCTTGCAAAATACACCACCAGCATTTTCAATAAAAATACTCCAATGCTTTTCACTTTTAAGGTTAAGAGCAGAAAAAGGAAACAAAGAAGACTGCAGAACCCATGAAGAATTTCTGCTCTCCTTAAAAAAACAAAAAAAACAAAACCAAAAGAAAGATGTTTATATAATCACAGAAAAATTGCCAAATTGCAATTCTCCTTTTTTTCCATTACAGATCATTTTTAACAACTGCAGAGTGATGAGTGAAAATACAGCTTTGGTACTGGAGGATTAGTTCAGACTTGTGCTCACAGACCCACTGCTGTGCCTGTAAGCACAGTTCAGAAGATCACGTGCTGTAGTTTATCTAAATGATCATCTTTCCTTTTTATTTTTTCAAACATTCCCAACGTAGTTTCAGAAATTAACTGTTACTGTAATCTTTATAAATTTTCAAAGATGTCTGAGTCCAGGGTGTGGACCAATAAATTGGATTGTGTATCCTGAGTCTTATGACTTTTATCACTACATTCTCAGCTGTTAGTGCCAAGATTAAACTTTCAGAAACATCTCAAGCATTTTGAATTAGGCTTGATGAAAACCACCACCACGTACTCAGCCTTCAGTACTGCTTTGTTCTTTGATTTTCTTTTTTGTTTCTTAAAAAAAAAAAAAAAAAAAAGGAAATTTTAACGTCTTCTGTCTAAGTTGAATTTTACACATGTGCTTTTAAATCAAAAGCAATCATATATATGCCCCCATTTTAAACCATTTCGACTGCAGCACTTTTGCTTTCAGAAAGAAAAAACCAAATACCTGTAAATACAGAAATGTTTAAAAGAAAAGGAGAGTGAAATTCTTTTAAGTGCAGTGTCCTACTGACAGCAAGCAGCCTTCCACTTTTAACCTGTTTATAAAGCTTAGTTTGAAACCAAATTATTAGAAGAAATACATTCAACTGTAAGATCTTAATATATATGTGTGTGTATATAAATGTAATATAACAGATTAAAAGTGTAAAACCATAGAATATGAGGAGGTCATCACTTACAAGAGTTCCATTATGAGATTAATTAAAGAATTATAGCTGCAGTAAAAGGAGGGAAGATGAAATTAGAAACAAATTATTTTGTTTAAAATCTTCCTCAATTATTTCAACCACCCTTGGTGAAAAGGGTGGAGCGGGGAAAGAAACTCTCACATAAAACTGAGTAATTCCTTACATTTTACAGGGCTGAATTGTCCTAAATAAACCACAGAGATGCAGTCTTTAAGAAATCCATTAGCTATTCAGACTATGCCTTTTCCTAATCCAACAATATTACCTACAGTAATTTTAAATATTTTTTTAAGCCTAGTGTACGATTTCCCATTTATAAATATAACCTCTTTTCAATATTTTCTTTGGGAAACAACTCAGTCCTGCAAACATGCATGTGGCTGTAACTTCATTTATGGCCCCAGTAATAAGGATGTTTATGGAATGAATTTAAAGAAGTTTCACAATGTAGCCATTTTTTTCTGGGTTCTGAATTTAACATTTTTCTCTTCTTCCATTAATTCTGCTTTGATGTGATATGATTGCATACAGGCATCCTTCAAAAGTACGCAGACTGGACTTCCCCTGCTCAGCTTAACTTGATATTAAGCTTTTGAATCCTTCCTCATCATTCAGGTGGAGACACCACAGCTGTATAAGGAGTGAGTGACTGCATTTCCTTGCTTCTTGACACTGTGCATCTGTTCCGGCTCTAGCACTCCTAAAATATGCAGCCTGTTCTCCCTTGTATCTCATTCATATTTGCAAGGATTTTCCAGAACACCTAAATTTTGAGTTCTTCAGAGTATTGCTGGATGCATCTTCCCAAGGGAAAAGATTATTGCCATGAAAGAAGTATTTTTAAAATCTCTCCAGATAGGTAAGTAATAACTTCTACTGCCAAAGGAAAAATACAGCTTGAAAATTGAATGCAATGTAAAAGAATATTCCTTCCTGTATGTGGAAATCACCCCTCTCACCTGCTGTGAAGATTACTTTCTGTCTTATTTTGATTTAACTAGATTTTCCACACACTCTGCCTTCTCTGTTACACAAGTGCCTTGCAAAGCCCAGGCTATGGTTGATTTATAAGACCTGCCAGCTAATAGGGTCACAGTTGGTATTGCCATAAAACCAGGAATATTTATTTCTTTTATTATGTTCCCTAAGAACACTGCTTTTTAAAACTAAAATTTTACAAACTGTATGTAGATAAGAAGAAGAAAAGAATGCCCTTAGGGCATGACATAGCTGAAAGTGCTGTTTGTGTAACAGCAGCAATGGTCTTTCCAACAGCAGAGAAGTAACCCTTGCAACAGAGTGTCAGCAAAGTGTTTTGTTCACGTAAGTGATGAATGAAGATTTTGGTATTTTCATTAAAAAGTTTAAATATTTTTCAAATTCCTTTCACTGTAGGATGGACACTTTTTCATTTCCAGTGCTGTCTCATCAGAACTAAATCTGCACAAAACAGTGCCCAGAACCACAATCTGCTATTCACTCACTTTCTCTAGAGGTTGGGTTTTAATTAACCGTATTTTCTGTAGAAGGCAAACAATTTTTTAATTCTGTAAAAAATTCTGGAACAAATTTATCCCATCAGCTGTGCTATATTAGAGAAAATTCTGTCTTCCTACAAGTCTAAAGATGTGAGCCACTAAACGAGTCTTAAGTGTTATGCTTATCTCTACATTTTCACTCTGAAATTGTTCAGACAGTAAGGACTGTCATACTTTAAATATAGATCTTTTTGTGGAATGTAATTTTACACAGCAGTGGAGCAGTACAGCAAATAAAATGTCAGCCAAGAATGCTGTAGCTTTATGATCCTGGTATATGCTGAAAGGAACACAATTTCTTCTTTGCACTCAAAAAGAAATGTTGCCAGCATATGCATTAAAAGAGGTCAACATTCCTGCAAGGTGCTATTAATGCATAAAGTAATTTTCATGCAGTTTTCGCACTTTCTATCCTGGAGCACTTTGCGAAACTAATAATAAAGAGTATAAAAGACAGACTGAGAGAAGACTAAAGAACTTTAGAGGAAGAGATAGAAATGTTTAACACGCTGTGAAGCAGGGGGAGAACCAGTGCTTTACATGAGGCACCATCACAGCCCTGCCTACAAACCAGGGAGAGCGCGCGGCCGTGGCTTCACAGGGCACAGCAGCTCGTCTGACAGAGTGCCCATCACAGCTGGGCACTTTCCCTTCCCTGGATCACTGGTGCACCACTTCCCTTCTGCTGGACGTAGGGACTGTGTCATTACTGGGTAAGTCAGGGTTTAGCAGGCTGGTGCAGCAGAAAAGCCTCCCGAGGGGCAGCAGAGCAGAGCGGAGCGGAGGAGCCGTTCTTCCTCAGAGCCAGCTGAGCCAACACACCGTGAGGCCACCAGTGCCACTGCCAGGGAGGAGGAGGATGGCAGAAGCCTTGGCCAAGGAAGCACAGGGCTGCCTTTTTAATGGGGAAGTTGCTGGATCACCCCATAAAAATGAGACTTTGGGTCTCTACTTGAAAAAGACAAGACCGTCCAGAAGTATTTCATTCTGGTGTTGTTCTAATGAAAATTCAACTGTTTGTCTCAAAATTAATAGACATGTTTTAACACACGTTCTGAAACCAGAAAAATAAATGAACAATGCCTTTGGCTTTGTTAATTACTATCAGTTTACATTTCTAATGTTTTCTTACTACCTTTTTTTTTAAGTATCATATACAAACACACTTCCATAAAATTATGTTTTTACCTAGAACATACCGTTGCAATAAGGTACACAAAGCATTGTGCTGAAAGTCCCAACAAAGCAGACTCTGCCTGTTAGCTCACATTAACTGAGTCTTTGGCTGATATTTCCATGGAAGGTATGCTGATCTTTCTAGTAGTGTCAATAGAATCACATTACTGCTCGAGTCATCATTTTCTAAAAGCTATTTGGCAGCTCACCATTCATCCTCTACAGTTAGATTCAACACTGTTTACAGCATCTAATAAACAGAGTTAGTTATATACAAATCAAAGAGATCCTTTATTATTTTTCTTAATGTGGTTAATTTCATAATAAAATGCTGTATCTACTTAAAAATGTTACTTTTTCTTCCTTTGACCATGAATCGTAATGCTTTATTTGTGATATCTGAGTTTTCAGTAACAATAAATGCTTTGTCTGCTTGATGCAAAGAGTTCAGTGGTTTAATTAAAGGGGATTAATTGAATTAACCAAATTAAAGAATTCAGTTAAACCAAATGCTTAGAAAGACAAGGTTAAAAAGTAGCTGTGTTATGCTATTCATTGTTGTGTGAGTGTTCACGATCCCCTTCAGCACGAAGTCAGCTGGGTTGGATGGAATCTCTGGTAAAAGCAGTAAAACTAACCTTGCTGACTTTACAATGAAATAGGGTTTAATGACATTAATCAACAGCAGGATAATAAGAGCTGAAATAAGAGCAGCTGGAGCACTAACGAAATGAATTATGGCATCACAGCTGAGATTGATAATGAAAACCCCTGGACAGTAACTTCTCAAACTAGTACAGCTGTTTGCAAATAGCCATCTGTCTGGGCCCCAAGGCTGTTTGATGTGTGGATACTCTTAAATTAACTTAGCAGCGCTCAGTTAAGAAATGACAGAAACAGGGTGATAATATTGAAAGCTGACGTGATATAAGCAACATAAACTTTACTGGTTCAAGAAAAAAATCGAAAAGGAGCAATTTTGCAGCTTTCTTTGACGTGGTGAAACAGCTGTGTGTCCTAGAGTCCTACAATAAATGATTTGATGACAGGAAAGCTCTGTGAGAGTGATTAAAAGGAAATTTGTTTTTCCTTTTGAAACAATTGGCAAAGGAAGCCTTATCACTACATAAGTCTCCAAAACAACTTAAGTATAGTTTATAGAAAGATTAAATTTCTTCAGACACAGGAGTTTTTTAATTAATTCAACTGTCAAATGACACAGTCCACCCTTAGCCCCTATTTTTCTTAGCTGCAGCATTTTGGGAATGGGCTCACCATGTCCTCTGAAAATGAACTTGTAATTTTCACCTTTAAGATTTTACATGCAGGAAGACTGCAAACTATGACTAATAGTCTAACATCATCTTCATGCTTTTTCACATTGGTGTGAATGTGTAGGTTTATTTCTTAGAAGTGGGGAACATGCATCTCTAACTTGTACTGGTCTCATGGACAATGGAATGTGTGAAAAAACATGCCTTGATGAGAGGATATAAATATTAACAAACTGAAAACAGAGTCCAAGCCACAAACATTAAACTGCAATCACTTAAAAGGAACTAGCAAGCCTGCTAGGTCAACCTCTATCATTATCTCCAGGAATGCAATTTTCCAACAATTAACACTGACAGAATTAACCATGTATTACAAAGAGAAAAATTCATCTTTTATGTTTTACATTTATAATGAGAATAATCTTACGATAGGAAATTTGAATCCACTGTTTTCAGATATTCAAACCCAGATATATCTGTGTTTTCTTTAAAAAAAAAAAAAGATGCCTACATTTTTTTACCAAGTAAACTCATAATAAACTGTAGTAGAGAGGCTATGAAATCCCACTTGAAGGAAACTTTGGTTGCTCTGCCAAAATCTTTATATGTCAGTCAAGTCTGCTGGAAGACAACTTAATGTCTCACTGATTTTATCTTTTGATCATTTTTGTGCACTGTTACTACATGATTTAACCTTCTAGGTCCAAGCTACTAAAACCAAGAATTCTACTTCCCCACATAAATACACACACATATAAAAACAGTTTTCCCCTGTTGTGATGTATGGTTTTGTTCCTCAGAATTAATTATTTTCTGCTATAAAATATCCCTTAGGCCATTTCATGGATTGGGAAATAAAACTGATCTTTCATAGATTAAACCTGCAACATAAATATAAATCAATGTTTGGAGAAGCTACACAGCCCTTGTAACAAACTCTTATCACCAAAAATCATCACTGCCCTGTAGTTCAGGGCAAAGATTGGCCGTGTGAGAACACGCCTGTGGCAGTGCCACCAGTCTGCAGGGCACACAATCCTGACTCTGCAACACCTGCACACGGCAGCTGAAGGACCTCACACCTGCCCAGCCCCTGCCGTGGGTGTGGGGGGCACTTCCCGCGTGCATCAGGGCTGGGTCAGCCCACAGAGCCTGGTAAAATGCCTTTGAGGAGCCAGGGAATCCTGCATTAGCAGACAAAGAGGCTGGGCTAATAATCACAATTAAACCTCTGTGCCTCAGTCAATGGTAACCTGGCCCTGTCAGTAAAGCCTTGTCCACAATCAGGGCAAAAAAATAACACATTACAGTGCCAGTTCCTGAAGCAATCTGGCCTTATTTCCCTTGGCAATTTTTTAGGTTGTTTGGGTTTGTTTTCTTTTTTTTTTTTTTTTTAGAACTGTACAGGCCAAGTTCTGCTGTAAATAACTAAAGGAAAATGCCAATAGAATATTTACCAGATAGAAATCCCAGAGTTCAGAAAAACTGGGCTACAACCCATCTGGTAAAAATCAGCATTTACATGGTGAGTAGCTGGTAGATGTCTAATCCTGCCCAAGGAAGTACAGTGCCAGAAAAATGTCATAGTCTTCTGAAATTATTGAATTTTGGCCCTATATTGTATTTTTCACTGCCACTTTCAGCTGCACAGGCAACTAAAGTAGAATAAGTAGTGACTGTAAAGACACAGCCAAGCATTTTCAACAGACATTACCTTCTCCCTCAGGATTAGTGTCCTACTGTGTGGCCTATTTTTTAACACAACTCAAAGTATAAAAATTCAACACAATGTAAAAACAAACAACCAAACAAAAAAATCCAACCAACCAAAACACCCCACAATTTAATTCACTTACCTTTGGCTTCCTGCTTAGTCCAGAATTCTTTCACTATCTTATTAATGTGTCTCTCCTCTCTCAACTTCTTTTGCCACTGACGTAGCTCTTGTATTTCACTATCACAACGCACCTGTGAAAGGGGAAGCAGAAAAGAAAACCAAAATCATATACCTTTGTGTTACCCAGGGTGAGGATACCATTTTTTTCACAAGGCTGTGGCTGGGCAAATATGTGACAGCCATCCTTTTTGCTGGGCCCGAGGTAAAAGCACAATCCCAGAGGTTTGCAGTTTTCAGCTTACACAGAAATAAAATCCACATAACTGACAAATCCAATTGGAAACACAAATATGTCTATTAGGGGATCACTTTGATTACCAAGGACTCCTGAGAATGAGATTGCAGTGAGATGCTAATTCTTTGAGCTAATTACAATTTAAAGCCTTATGCTGAAGGGTATTAGTGCCTTTAGAAAAGCACAACACTATAAAACCAATCCACTGACCAAAATAATAGAGCGGACGAGGGGACCATGAAGGGTCATACAGAAGAAAATTTATTCCATCAACCTGATTCACACCTGCCACCAGCTGCAAATAGGCTGACTGGCAATCCCACCCACACAATCCCCACAAACAGGAGAGCCATTAATCTGTTATTTAAAGTAATTGGACTGCGTTATGTGGTATCTATTCTTTGTCAGTCAATCACCCCATGAAAGGCATAATTCTGCTTCCACAAAAAATTACAATTGTCAAAGGCCTTGATTTCATTTAGATGTAACTTGAATTTTTCTAGTATTGTTTTTGCACTGGTGTAGCTGCTTGCAGGAAGATAACTACTTAGTTCTCCAGAAAATTTCTAAGCAAAATTGTATTTATTGTATTCTTACAGGATATGGTGAAGAGTTTGCCCTGTGATTTGAACTCTATTATATGCTCTTCTCCATTACACTCTGCTTTTCTCCCACTTTGCTAAGATATATACAGAGCAAAAGAGCACGACTTAGTTTTCCACTAGTTATAAAAAAACCCCAAACCTTAAAGAAAACAGTATAAATTATTTATCAAAAGTATTCTTTCCACCCAGAATTCCTCCTCTGTGGTGCAGCTAAGAATGCAGTAAACAGTAGCTGAACTCCCATAGCACTTTTCAATCCACTTAGGAGAAGATAACTTGCTCTGTTTCAGGCAGTGCACTGGCAGAGCAGAAATACAATACAAGGTTACTCGATCAATAAAAACAGCCAAGACTTTTACTCAGTGACTTGAGATCAGATACCTCTTAGACATCCAATAATATCCCATTGTACTGACAGAGTTCTGTAATATCTTCTGTAAAAGTTATAAGGATTTCTTACAAGGTTGCTATGAAATTTTAAAAATTAAAGTAGTTACAGATACTAGTGATAATTTCAGCTATACAAAAAAATAAGATCATTTTCTATTACATCCATCAAATACTATTTGCAAAAAATAAAATACAATCTGAACATAGGATAATTTCTTCAGGCTTGCAAGAGACATTTTTTTCTTTTATGCTGCCATGTATGCTTTTATAAACCAAATAATCCCCTATGACATGGAGTCAGTTTGTCTGCACAGGAAAGGGTTAAGGGAATGCTTATGGGACACAGGCATACAAATGACAGAAGTGGAAGAGGCAGGGAAATAGAGAAATTACTATCTCTGTATCTAAATGTAAAATTACTGAAAACATGATGTGTCCTTTTACAACCTCAGCTGTGTAACACCCGGATTTGGCCATGACAGGGCCACAGTGATCTCTGTATACTGCAAATGAAGACAGTAATTCTTAACAGCTAAAAGATAAAAGGCAAATACACTGGATTTTGTATAGTCTCCCTAAGCAAACAAAACAGTGACAGTGCAGTGAAATACAGAGTTCTGAGATGAAGGCAGAGGCAGATAGACTCAAATAGTCCAAAGTCAGCATTGAATCCAAGCAGTAAAATGAACTCCCAGAACAAAGTGTCTTTTTAGAAAAGTGACCAAAAAAAGGAAAAAAGAACACAGATACGCCACCTGCAGTAAAACAGGTGACAGGAATGTAACAAAATACATCCAAATCTTCCAAATATGCTTAATAGATTACAGGTTAGCATAGTTATAGTATAGTTTAGCACAGAGGTACTTCCTTAGACAGTTCTCCTGTTTTGAAACTGGAGTGCAATGCTACCATGATTAAAAAGCCAGGACTTAGCAGCAAAATCTCCAGGCAAATAAAAGGAGAGTCAAGAATCTTGTCCAAACAACAGCCGTGTCTCTCCTGCAGACCAGCAATGCCTGAAGCCCTGGAGGGGGTCTCAGCTTTGAAGGGAGAGTTCCTGCCCAAGTCACTTGACTCTACACTTGCTGTAAATAACAGTGAATATTTGTGTGACCTTCTGGGTTTAAGCCTTTGCTGGTAGCCACAACTTGCTGGAAAGCAATATAAACTGTGATAGCAAAAGCACAACTACACATTGCAAGATACAAAGCAAAACTGAGGCATTTTTGTCTTTAACTTTTGTTCGAAGGACATGTATAAAATATAAAATATAAAATATAAAATATAAAATATAAAATATAAAATATAAAATATAAAATATCACTGAATATTTACATAGTGCTGTCCAATTTCAACTCTAGGATATTACCAGATTTAGTAAAAAAAAACCAAACATGCTTTCAGTGCTAGGTGAGAACATGTTGCACAACAGATAACACTAAAGGTTCACCCAGAGACATCAGATGAAATTCTATTAATGAAAAATTACAGTTAGTCTAGAATAGTTATGCAAATTTTAAAGATTAAAAAGACCCCATTAAAAAAAAATGGCACTAAGCAAAGATTCTGCAGGAGAGGGGTGAAGGAATATATCATCTTCTGTTGCAAAAGTGCCTGGAGAATTGACACCTATCTGAACACTGCCTGGCCCGTGACAGATGAATGGAACCTCAATAAAAAAGGATGGTGGGAAGTGAAAAGGAAAAATTCTGATGACAGAGCTGTCTCAAGTCTTATTTGAGTGCTCCTCCTGGCCCTCAAAGAGCCCTCTCAAGATGATGTCTTCCTTTCTGTGATCTCCTCAGAGAACTCAGCAGTTGTATTTCCCACTGCTATTTGTTCTGGAATTCAGTTCTTGATTTAAACTTGAAATAATTGTCAGAGTGTCCATCAATGTCTTTGTATGAAAGACTGTAGCAAGGACTTCGTTGATGGCAGCCATTAATTATTACTGCAACAATTAAACAAGGGTTTTTCTGAAATGTGCTGCAGATAAGGATAAATGTACTGTTTTGATCAGGCTTTATTATCAGAGTTTTCAATATTCTGTACCTAAAGCTTTTTTTTCCCCTTTACACAGCAAAACCTTTACTGCCTGATCCATTTTTGCATTTCTTGCCATGTGTTTTTGATACTGGCATGCTCAGACAGCTGGAGGTAGCAGAAACAAGTGAAGTATCAAGGGAAGACATGATGCTCAGTCAGTTATGTAACTAGATAAACTCTACTGCCTAAATCAATATGGTCAAAGAAATACCTCAAGAAATGGTCTGAGTCCATAGAAGGTGTGTCTTAGAAGACAAATGATGAATTACCCTGTCTCTCCATCACAGTGTCATGTATCTGTGTGCTCATGTTTAATTATCCACGATTATCACTGTGTAAATTTTTATTTCAAAAGCAGTATTTAAAAGTTCCAAATCCTCTGAATTATAAAATGAGGTTTAATGAAAAACTTCAGAAAAGAGTTGAAAATTTTGACACCATAATATCCTTAGAATGCAAAAAGGCATTATTTGTAAATGTTCAGTTATTATTGGTTATTAACATTAAATCAGTGTTAGCTGACTGAGCCATTTATTTTAGAAGCAAATAATCTGAATTATTTGGTAATTTTTCATAACATACTTATCATTAAGTGATTAAATCCCATTTAAGCTTAGTGTTCTCTTAATCTGCAAGCCCAAGGATAACCCATTGCCTTCTGTAGTAATTTGTTACTAATGATTTTCATTTTATATTCTGATTGCAATTTTTAATTTTTAAAACCCCCTGTTCTTTCACCTCCAATAAGGTAAAACATTAATAGCTAATTTTATAGCCTGAATTATTTTTTATGCCTCCTACCTTTTATAGCTAGAGTTTCTCTCCCATTTCTGGGAATTGGTTTAGAAGGATAAATACCAATGTGAAAACCAGAAGTTCATCTATACAAGGAAGGACTGTGCCCTTCACAAGCTTCCAGAGAAGCAGAAGATATCTGAGCAACCTTGCAGTGTTCAGCAAACATAGTGGTTGTTGGATAATGGTTGCCTGCACTGTAAGGATGCCTGCAGGATACTGTCAGTGCTAATTAATGTCAGTGTCAATGCTGTCGCTGTTTAAAAACAGAAAAATAAAGGAGAACGAACAAGCAGAAAGAGATGCAAAAATCCATCAGTCAAGAAGAACATTTCAAGGTATTTCGTTGTCTTTGGCTGCACAGCACATTATAGGAGCCACTTATATATTCATGCTTGTTAAAAATACTGGAGAACTTAACAGAGAGCGTTTTATCCTGATTGTTATTTAAAGAACACCTGACACCCAGAGATGTCCCACTGTCCATCACAACAAAATTGCTGCTATATCCGGAGGCTATTTAGAAGTTTAAGTTTTGATAAAGGAAGTCAAAGACATTTCTTCATCACCAAAGTCACCTGAATTTCAAATCCATTTCAAATCCATTTCTTCCTGAGGTGTGAAGGTATGAGAGCTTTTAAAAAAAATATTTGACAGAATTTGGTCAGGATTTTCAAAACAATTTATTTAGCATCATAGGATTAGCATGGCTGTTAGCCTCCAAAATAACAGTACCGGACAATTTTCTTTGTATTCATTTTATGCACCTTGCTTTACCCCTTAAACTGGGAATGGCACTAGTGCTGTGTTACCAGTAAGCCTTACAACATCTGCTTGCCATTTTGTTTCCCTTTTCCTTGAATAACAGCCTTCATGCCTCCCATAAATCTCCTGTCTCATTCTTGGTCTCAGTTCCCTGTCCCTTCTTTCTGTAGGCTTTTATTTCTCAACAGACCTCACCAATCCTGCTTGTGCATCTCCACGCTCACCCACATACCCCTGCATGAAGCAAAGTAACATCCTTTAGAACGACCCAGAGAAACTTTCAGTTAAAGAAAGAAAATTGTTCAGTGTTAACTGTACTTTGGAAAATCGAATTTCTGTGGATTTTTTGTTGTTGAGGAAAACAGTGAGATTACATCAGCATAAATGCCTGTGAAAAAATTGTAGTCACTAGGCATAAGGCAGAGCAACATCCAAAGCCAATGAACCATGGGGGTCTCAGCAGCTATTTATAGTATCCCCTACTTAAAATTTATGTAAGGATTTTCCCTGGGGCCTTCACAGTCCTACAGTTTTCAACATCAAGCAAAATAATTATAGATTACTCTTACCCGATAACCTCTCCAGAAGGATTGAATTAGTATGCTTGCTTCTTCTTCTGTTATAAGCAGAGATAGAGGAATTGGTGGTCTAGGACTGAAAAAAAGATATACTTTTAAACAGCCTATAAATGTAAAACCCTTTTTTTCCTAACAGTATATTTTATCAAAAAGAGAAATGTTGTTCAGGAGCCTGAAAGACACAATTTCTTATTGCTCTGAAAATAAAATGCACAAAGAATATCTCCTTTACAAATACATTGTTATATACGCTACAGTAATTTCTCTTTAAAACAATAATATACAAATGGCACATCAAGCACTGTCATCTTTCTTATTCTTCTACACATATTTCAAATTCCCCCTGTCGTGGTAAGGTTTGAGGTGGCAGTGGGAGGTGGGCAAGGGAAGCAGCCTGCCATTGGTAAAGCAGAGGAGGTTTTAGTGTGTGTGCAACAATGAACAGACTTATGATGTAAATTATTGTTTTTGAAATTTGTAGTTTGAAATCACATGCTGGTCTGAATAACCAAAAAATTATGATGTAAATGTTTATGACATGAAATAACACAGAATATAAACATACCTTAGTATGTCCATTTACATTGTGATATCGCTTTAAATTAAAATGTGCTCAAATATAATGATTAGCATATCTGCATAGCATGAATCCATGTTTAGAAATGTCTAAACAAGTTCTTAAAATGCTGAAATTTTACCTTTGATAGCATACACAATTTCTTTTGCTGATGAAAGAATGTAATACATTTGTGAACTCAACCATTTTCAGCCAAAATATTTGGTAGTTTGAAAGCACATTTGGTGATTCTGTTGCTACAAATTTTAATGGGAACAAGCATTAATTTCAGCCATCACTAATAAAATCTCAAATGACTCTGTAAAAGCTTGCTTCCCGAAAGCCATTTTCTATGGACATTGATTTACTTCTTAGACACAATGATCAAAAATCATCCACTGGAAAGGAAAAAACAAAATCTGTTTCTATACTGTCCTTAATAAGAACTGTAATTTAAAGCTAATGAACAATAGGGTAATAACACTGCAACTCATGAAAATGCCAGTTTTAAAGAGAAGCCTTGGCACGGCATTGGAATGGCTGCCAAGAGCCACTCTCCCTGCATGGGGAACAGACTGAACACAGCCTTGACTTGGAAGAACACAACACGATGAATCTGGAGGCAGCCTCCACCTGCAGACACATGCAGCCCATGCAGGAACGTGATCTGTAGTATTTATACTGCATGGATAATACACACTGCAAAGCCCATCAAAAACCAGCCATTTATTTATGCAGTCGTACATTTTCTGGCTAAATATAATATATTTCAGAAATGTATTTATGGCATATTACAGCCCAAGCTAGGAGGCTTGACAGCTTACATTTTCCTTTCACTTAATTTCATTCATATTAGTCTCCGCCCTAGTAAGCTTCCTATGCTCTCTGACATCTTTCTCTTAGGGCTTGTCTTCACTGCAGGAGCATTTCAGCTTAGAGCACAACCTTACCTCTTATCTAATGCTGCACTGACTACACCATTTTAGTCTGTGTACTCAGCTAAATTGGTCTCATCATCATGTCAGCTGGGTTTTGGCCTACATTTATTATCATGTGAAAAAACCTTGGTCTGTTTGGAAAAGTCGAAATAAGGCAAAAATAAAAAGCAGTCTCTCCATTGAGCTAAAGAGTCTTAGCTCTGTGAACATTAATTAGCATTTCTCCTGCTCAGGGGAAATCATAAGTGCTGGACAAGCAAGGCTTCCAGAGCTAACAGCTTCTTATAATCAGACTTAAAAATCTGAAGTTGGACTGTGCTGGTTTCCCTGGTAGGCTTTCATCCTCTGTTCTATTTTAGATCTTTTTGAAAACCAAAATTTAGGGAAAATCACAGGAAGACCTACATATTTTACAGCAGTGATATCAAAGACACTGAACTTCCTTTAAGAATAAGTACATCTCCAAAGAACAACTTGAGATTTCTCCTAGCCTGCAAGGTCAACTCTAGCATTTCTTTGCTTTCATTTTCAAATTATACAAATGTCTACCTTATAATCCAACACTAAAACTGAGAAACCAATACAAAAAATCAAGCAAGAACAGGATTTAGTTTTCAGTGTGACAGTCACTGGCACATATCAATCCTTTCAATAGCAGAGCTTTAAAGACCAGAAGTCATGCCAGGTCCAGTTTGGTCTGAGGGAATAAATGGAGAATATACACAGTTGGCTGCAGGTCAAATAAAAATAGAATCTGAGCAGAGGCAATCACCCCTCAGCAGTGAACGAGGGAAGAGGAGTCTGTCATTTGTGGCAGAAGACAGCTGTATGCCCCCAAGATGAAAGCTGACAATACAATGTACACTGACTACATTCTGCTTATCTAGTCCTTGATTATGCACGATCTTAAAAGCCCACATATGAAACAGTGATATCTATTTTGATACACATATATTGTTTACTGTAAGTTGCACCTGTAAAAGAACATCAGTAGAATGATTTTTCTTAAGTATTTCATTTACCAAATCTGCATAAAGCAGACAGTGACCAGAGGAAAGTTAAATTCCAGAAACATGTTTCTTGCTGTCTGAGCAAACTTGTACAGGTCTTGATTCCGTGAGATATTCACTACTTGTATGACATCATGCAAGTGGAATTTGGCACCCAGGAGATACAAAACACATTTGCATTAAATTAACGTAGGAGGCATTGAAGAAGGTTCTTATTGAAGAAATGTATGTGATTTGCTCATGGACAGAAGATGGAGTTCTCAATGAAATCTGAAGAACGTGAGAAAAGAGTCCCTCCATTATCTTGTCTCCAAAACAGACAAACTAACCTCTGGGTGTTCATAGTCACTGAATTCAGCCAGTATTTCCACACAGTAATGCCCAGAAACTCTGATTGCCTTTACATCCCCAATCTGTCCTACAAATAGGCCCGATTCCTTCCTTGGAAAGGAAATATAAGGAAAAATTTAATCAAGGAAATTTTCAGCATATATAATTCAGGATTTTGCAATGGCTCATCCTGTTCCAATCTGTTCCCTTACAGTGACAACCCTCACATTTCACCAGCAGCCCTAGAGCCAGGTGCCTGCAGAGAGCAGCAGTGCCTGGGGCTCAGGGTGTGCAGGTGAGAGTGGAATACCCAGGTGCAGTCATGGAATGGTCTGGGTTTCTGCCTGCTTTTAGAAAGCTCTTCTCCAGAAATACTGAAGCAACCCCAACGAGAAGGACGAGGCCTCCGGAGTTTCAGTACAACAGCCACAGCCACATTCACTTCAGCTTTACTACGACTGTGATGGTTATTGCTCTTGAATATTTAGATCATGTACGAACACAGGCAATGACAGAGTCACTGAAAAATTCATAATCTAAAAGAACAGACCAAAGAACAGGGATAAAGATAAGACATGCAAGTAAATGACCATGGTGATCTGCATAACTCTCAAAGAAAGGATTCTGAGAAAGGCTTTGGCTTGGGAAGTACTCAAAAAAATCACATGCTGGTCTGAATAACCAAAAAAAAACTCTTCTGGAAATTTGTCAAAGTGGTTATGTGGGGAGCAGAGTCATGTAGCCAACAGGAGACTGAGGCACAACAGGTGATATGTAACAAGAATGTCAGAGGAATTAGGGGTAGCACGGCAAGAAGTCTTTGTAGTGAGAACATGCCAAAAAATAGCAGAGTAACACTGTTTTTGTCTTCAGTTCTGTCTGAAAATTACAGTGGATTTCTGGCCTCAGTACGCTCTCTCCTTGGGGAGGATGTGCCCATTTTAATGCTACAACTCCGTTCTCCTGGGCTTGCCTACTTGCTACATGTTTTGGAAGTCACAAAGCATTGCCTCAGCTTTCTCTCTCATAGGACCAATATTTATGTAGTCTGAGAGAGTGTTTGTGAGCCTGGACTGAAGGAAACCAAACATGGACCTATTCCAGAGGCCACTCATGTCAACGGGAAAATTTCCATCTATGTTTGTGTACTTTTTCATGTTTTCAGCATACAAAGGTCAGACTTTGTATGCTGAAAACATGAAAACTCCCCGTAGTGCTCCAACAGCAACATCAGGAAGATGTCACAAAGCACTAACAAGTTTTCCATTTTCTCATTGCCATTTTGACAACCTTTACATAAATTAAAGCATTTTTTAATGCATCAGATATTACAGCCATAAAACCTTCAACCCCATAAAGCACCATTACAAAATATAAATATTTTACACAGAAAATTTCTGCAGTTTTCCAACACGCAGTTTTTAAGTAAAAAAGTTTCTCCTTTATTAATTTGAATTCTGCCACATTACCTGAATGGCAATATTTTGCTTGGAAACACACAGAATAACATCCATCGAGACACATTCGTTGGACTTTTCTGTTGTTACAATAAAATGTTATTTAAAGCTCAAATTATTAAAGAAAATTAAAGAAGAAAATATATGGCAAATCACGCATACTCCAAACTCGGCTGGTTTAGACACAAACCAATGAAATATGGCAGTGTGCAGAAAGCACAGCCTGTGGAAACTGGGCATGTTATGGAAAGAAAAAAAATCGGTCACCCGTGCAAAATTACCCCTACTGGCCATCTGAGAACTGACAATGAAGTCAACTGTAAAGGCAGCTGAGACCAGCAGACTTCATCCAATTAAAATATTTGGGGGAGGGAGAAAAAAATAATCAATGTATATATATGAGTATACAGATGTTTGGCAAAAAGCCACTACTCCAAATTTAGTAATCATTTATATCTTAGCTGCCCACTTCAGTAAAGCCATGATAAATTTATTTTCTCTGTGTCTGCACACTTGTTTTGGTACACACAGAAAGATTAAACCAGGAAATGTGTCCTTCTGAACTGAGTAGCAAGTAAATATCTCTAATAAAAAAGGAGAAAATGCAGATTTAAAAAATCTTGTGGATTATTTTTTATCTCAACTTCAAAAGCCAGGAAAATACTTACGCTTGTTCCTAGTGTAGAGGCATATACCACTCTCTCTCACTGGATGTAGGGGTTGAGGGTTATGTTGAACAATGCTGTCATATTATTAAATTTACATGACAGACTTTTATGATAGCACTGTTTTTCAGAACAGGCGAACAGTTTTTTATTGGTTTCTTCATATTTCTTTCATTAATATGTTCAAGAAGGTTGGGAAATGATACTGCCATGTTACTCAGAGTATCTATGCCAGAAGAGTAAAATTTCAGAGGGATCAGAGCATAATCAGAGCTCACTGACTTTCCCTGGCCCCGATTCAGTACACAGAGCTTGGTTACTTGCAACTGAGCTTCAGTGCTGTTCAACCAGAAACACCACTGGAAAATGCTGACAAAGGGCAACTGTGGTGCTCATTAGCATATTTATAGGATTACAAAACGTCCCCAGCTCTAATTCTATTTCCTTTTCTTGGTTCTATCAAATGGAGGAACAGGTACAGCAGTTTGTATCTCAGCAAGTGCCCAACAAACGTGTGCTGGTTTTGTGTTCCAACTCCACTTTCCTGCCCTCTCAAAGATACAGCTGTCCTTTAAGGCAACAGAAGTGTCTGGGATGTGATATGGGGATTGCAAGGCAGCATTGGGGCTGCTCCTTCTATTGCTTTTGAAAGCTGCTTCGGCAATTGAAGATTCCCAAGGGACGTAATATTTTGTCAGCACTGCTGGTAACGTTCAGAACTCGGTGGAAGACAAGGTACCTATACTAAGATGTCACAGAAATTAGTACACTAAAGCTGGAAACAAATTCAAATTTTACAGGCTCCTTCATCTACAATAACCAGGTTTTGAAGGTACAAGACTTGCATGTAAATTCTGAAAACTGATGCAGCATTTCGGTCCCCTTATAAGGGAAAAGTAGGCCGCAAGATCTCATTTAGAAACACATTGTACAGAGAGTGAAGCTCGTAAGACTGTGGCTTTGACTATTCTTAAAAAAAAATTTGAGCTTCAAAGAAGAAACTGGAGGCACTGGAGGAGAGCCAAAAAAGTCATACTCAAGTATGGACTATATTTAAAAAAGCTGGATCTCTGATAGAAAAAAAACAATATTCCTCTGGGGGTTTTTTGTTTTGGTGGCTTTTGCTGGGGTTTTTCTAAGCATTAAGGCTGCTTGGCACTGATAAACCCATCTAAACAGTGGGGATAAGGATGTTTCCCATTAAAATTTGACCAGCACTTTTTAGCATATTGTCTCTTATATATTCTTAATCCTGTTAAAAAAGTGAGAACTCCTTTAAAAATAAAAATGGAAATGACAAGAAAAAGCATAGAACCAATTACATTTTAAGTGTGATATCTGGAAGGATATAATAATAAACTATTTATGACATATCCAGAAGGAAATAATATTAAATTCTCTTATTTTTATTCTTATTTAATATTGCAGTCTTTCCCTTTGCTCCAATAATGTTTACTTCATATGCAGCATTTGTTAAATCTGCAATTTTAGGAGAAGTACACGAAAAGTAGTTATTTAATAATAATTTTAATAATTATTATTTTAAGGGCCTACTTGTTTAGAGGATTTAAGGTGAAGTGTATCAACTCAAGTAGGACTCTGACACTCCAGTGTCCTTGTGGAGCTGTCACTACATTATTTAGGAGCACCACTACTAACAGAAGCTATGAGTCATTCAGGCTGTGATTCCACGGAGTATTTCTCTTGTTGGCAAAGCTGACTTAAGCAGTTCCTGCCACCACCTCTCTATCTTAGCAGCTCATTTGTTCTAATTCACCTTGCCCTGAGCCCTGCATTTTAATCCTCTGTTTGTGCCAATACACAGGTTTGCCACCCCCAAGGTGAAGCAGACTGGAGAAATTATCTGTGTTTTAAATAGCTGTACAAAGCCTCCTCACACATTTTGGCAGAGAGAGTCCTAACTCAGAGTAGGGCCCTGACCAGAATAATAAAGCACCCTACTAAACACACAAGGTGATATTAGGGTGCCTTCAAGCAGGTTGGGGTGAAGAACAGGAGAGAGCAGGGAATATTTTGTCCAGCTTTACCTCCAAGAGAAATGTTTGTACAACTGTGATCTTAGAGATTTTGTCTTTGGTACAAACACCCATCCTCACAAACCCACGGTATCAAAACTGACCAAGGTCTCTTCTGTGTGCTTGAGAAATGGGTACAACAACCAGGCTGCAGCTCACACTCACTTTCCAAAGCACAAAAGCACAGCCGTAGATGGGAATCTTGTTGGCAAGAACTGTGTTTGACAGAATGAAACAGATGTGTCCCACCAGAGGCAGGTTTGAACAGCAGTGGCAGGACAGCAGGGCGGCTGAAGGTATCAGAGTTGAGATATGAAATGGGGTCATTCTCCAAAGGGGTCTCCAAAGCAGAAACTTTCTACACAACTCTGACCACATGGCTACCTCTCAGAGAGTCAAAGTTAACCCTCGTGACACAACTGTCAGCTTATCCACAAAGACCTGTGACAGTCAAGGAGCTTTCCTCTTGCTCCATTGGTGTCTCAGGGTTCCAAGTGTCACATGTCAAGAATTCAAAAAAAGCTCAATTTCCCCTTACATTGTGTAATAAAGTAAATGTAGGTACAAAGATATTAGCCTCTGTGTTTTCACCAATTACCAATCTAGACTCCAATTAAGTTCTCAAATTGAAAATTTTCTTTAAATTCTGACCTCTGTTAGTTTCTTATTCCCCCACTGTGGACCACTCCTTTGCTCTCCTCACACAGCAGCTGTATTTTAAACTAAATGCAGTCTCAAGGACAGTAACACTTCTCTCAAAACTATTGTGCTGCTTGGTTCTACAAAAATAACAAGGAATATATGATTGAGGCTGCCAAAACAAGTGTTCATTTCTCAGAGTCATAGATGTCTGCAGAAATGCATCCTGACACCAAGGATTGTTACAGGTATTTCGAAAACAGCTGCTTACAGTTAGAGAAGAATTTCTTGACTATACCCTCAAAGATTTCCATAGTAGGAAGCAGCACTGAAAACACTGCTCTACTCCTGAGTGCAAAGATGTTCCTAACACTACCAGACTATTCAAATGCCCTGCACTCTACAACTAACGCGTTAAGGAATGCGAAATTAATTTCTCTGTGACCAATTTTGGTACAAAATACCTTGTAAGTAATACACTAGCAAGTCAGAAAGTATCACACAGTTCTTCGCTGCACACAGGAAAGGGCATTTTGAGGGCACAGTGTCAACACATTGAAGCTCTATTACTTTTTTAGGATAGCAGGGGCAAAAGAATAAAAGGACAAAAGGTAACTCTGAGTACTGCAATAACTTACTGGTCCTTTAGCCAGTCCTTAACAAAAGGAATGGAAAACAATTCTGTGAATGACTCATCTTTCCTCTTTGGGTTCTTGCTAAAGAAAAAGGAAAACAACTCAAATTAATATAAATTTCAGCTATTCAATTTGCAAATTAGTGCCTTTGAACCAATGAACATACTTAGTAGCAAAAAACATGATTAACTTACTTGTATAACCACTCAGTGAGGAAATCAGAGGCAATAAATTTGTTTCTTTTTCCCTAAAGATAGAAGATAGTTTCAAATTATTTATTATCGTTGGATCGGTCACATGTTTAAGCAAAATTGACTGCTTTTATTAAATAAAATCTACAATACATTACTCTGTCTACTTTATTATTGCTACTGCCAACAGTCAGTGGCTCAGCCAAAATTTTAGAAATTTTGTGGAATGATTTCAAGACAAACTATGAGTGAGAAAATTCTACATAAATTATTTTAATATTTGCTGCAGTATATTTAGAAAAATACCTCTGAATGGTGCTCTTTTTAAGTGGCAATTTCATTGTGAAGAAATTAACAGAACTCATTCATACATGAAAATACATCGTAAATTCCTTGCCATTTTGTTTAAAGTTCAATTATCACACTCAAAATACCTCATTTCTTCCAAGACACAGAAAGAACATTGATTGGATATCGTTTCCTCCTACACGGAAACAGCTTGAAGATGTGAATACACAAGCAGAGTTATTGTATGGCTGCTCAGACCAAACCATCTGCTGGCTGGTCCAGAAAGGAAGGCAAAACCAGAGGAAGGCTTATGTCTGTCCACAGCCACAGATACCATGGACATTACAGAGAACCAGGTAAAAAGTTCAAAACCTGGAGCCTCAGAGCAAAACATTTGTGCCTTTTGCTCCCAGTTCTCAATTCTAACCAACAGAGAGAATTTTGCAAACTGTTCTGCAGCGGGTTACCCTTAGGGCCTCCTGCAGCCAGTACCACAGCCAGCCACTCAAAGTCTGAACTTTGATAAAGCCAGAATGGATTAGGATCCTCCTTTTTTTTAAGGGTTTCCCCTCCACATTCCATCTTGACAGACTGAATGTATAAATGAGTACAGGTGCTCACTCTGCTTATCACAAACCACAGTAACCATTATGTGGAGAATATAACATGGAGTTCTGGTCGGAACAACAGAAGAGCTCGATCAGCATCCTCAGAACCCCTCTGACATGAGAGGCGTTATGGATGCACTCAGTCAGAGTGAATCCTAAAAGACACTGAGCCCCGCAGCCCAGAGGCACCGAGTGCTTTATCACCATAGCAGCCATCGAGCTAAGGGTGAGCTGAGCTCCCAGCCCAACACTTACCCTGTCAAACAGGAGATTCAGCTGTAATTACTGCTTCTCAGCAAAACAATTCACACTGGTCAAATGCCTTTGTGAAACTGCTTAATGTCACAAAAGAGGCTGGAGTCTTGACTAAAATGTAAGAAATTAAGATACGACTACCACTTGCTAAGGAAAATACAAAAGACATGTAATTGAAAATCTAATGTGTGAAGAATTACTTTATTCCATGCACTGTCCTCAGATGTGAACAGAGAGGCAGGACAAAATGCTCTACATAGCATAATTCTTTCAGTTCATGGTACATGTCATAATTTGGGGGTCAGCCACAGGTGAAGTGGAAGAGGAACATTGTGTGAGGTGCTGAGTGCCCAGGGAAGAACGCAGGGCAGCCACATCGCTGGGGGATGACAAGTGTGCAGTTTAGTGCTAGAACGCAGGGCAGTCCTACGGGATACCTAGGAAAGCTTTTACTTTTCCAGGAGAATCTCACCCTTGGTAGAAATACAGTCTGACTCCCACGGGGAAAAGAAAAAAAAAAAGAGAGCGCTTTAAAAAAAAAAAAAGCAAGCAGAAGAACAGAAGAAGATGTCATCATAAAACAATTATCAGTCCTGAGCCACGTGTGCCTTTATGATCTGTTTTGTGACAACCAAAGCTTCGGGGTTCAGGTAGGGCTCCATTAAGTGCTCGGCTGGGAAGAAACAGCTCCTCGTGCAATATTCACATTTATGCTAACACCAGATACTGTACCAAGAAGCCAAACACCTAAACTTTGAGAGCTTCACTGCAGAGCCTTCTATGAGTCACTTTAGGTGTTAAATGGACAAATCTCGACTTGAACAGAATCTGTAAGCAAACAGCAGAGTCTGATCACCACTGCACAGCTATTCTCAATCACAGTATGAAACTGGGTCCCATTACTTAGTGAATTGTTTCAGAGAATAAATCCTACACTTTGACAACAAAATTCAATTTAATCTAGCAGTTGTAATTTAATCTAAGTAAATTGCTTTTCCTTTGCCATGGGAAAAAATGATCAGAACAGGGTTGTCAAAACAGCTATCACCAAAGGAATCAAATTCATCTTGTTTTATCCTTGTTAGAGGCAGCGAACGTCACAGAGAGGAATTCAATCAAGCTAAATATTCTTTTACCTTATGTTCTTTGCCAGGAAACAGTTTATTTTGCTAGTGAATTAAACCATTAGTTGCACAGCAGTCAACATTTATAAAGGGAAAAAATTACATAAATTTACCTGCCTTTGTCACATTCCACCTATGCTGCATGAATCCGGATAAAAAACAGGAAATATCTGCACAATGTGCATTGTTAACCTGCAGATGTGTTTATAAACTGTTTATATTCAGAATTCATTTTCCATTTTTCAGTTTAAATATGATGTGCTCGGTAACAATCATGAAAATATACTGGTGATCAGAAGATGGCAGAGTCATTAGGAAACCTTCTTCCATTCCCTTTCCCTGATCTATCATATTTTTAAATATAATATATTCCATTACAGAGCCTGATACAGCTTCCTCCTTCTGTGATAGCTAACTAGAAAGAAAAGTCAGAGTTACGCTAATAAAAACATTTATACATTGTTCAGTTTTAATGCTGAAAAATGAATGCATTAGTCAGTTCTCATGAGAGAAAAGATTTAAGAAAATAGTCTTTGCCCTGTAGGCATTTGACAGCAGATGGGATAAAACACAGGAGAACTTATGGTAGGAAAAAAAAAAAATCAGTGAGGGAATACACTGGGCAACCTAAAAGGTTTCTTTCATGTCTAATTTAAAAATGAAGCTTCTGCAGACTGTTCTCATATTTATGGCAGTTTGAAGTCTGCACATATATCTAGTAGCTGGTGGTTCTTTTAGGTTTCAGCTTTTCAGATTTTTTGTATGTATCACATAATGCAAGAGAGCCTATTTTAAATTAAATACCTAAATTATTATGTTTCTTTATCACCTTCCTCTTTCCTGCACAAATCCCTACTTCCAGCATAACCATTTCCCTTTCCTCCCTCTCCCACGTGATTGTACAATTCTTCCTCTCCAGACGTGGATGCACCTTCTCTGGTCTCTTCACTGAATTCCTCTGTTGGCCCCATGATCTGATCTCCCTTAACACAATTTCAGCTGCTCAAAACCTCTCCTATTTAACTTTCCATTCTCTTCTCATTCATCTTAATTTCCCTGCAAAACATGAAAACCTTTAGTCCCTCTCATCAAAATCCCACTCTTCATTCTCTCTCCCCTTTCCCTCTCTCTTCTCCCAGGCTCATTCAATATTGATTTCAGTCAGTTTGAGTATTCCTCCCTTCCTTCCAGTGCTTCTTCCATTTATCTTCCACTGGTTTATTCTATACAACTGCCCTTTACAAGCTGTAAGGACTCATGTCTAGCCAGAATTCAAACCCAGTATTCTCTTCTCATCCTTCATGATTTCAGTTAGCTTAATCACAATTAATCTTGTTCATCTCCTGCTGTCTCATGAATTCCATGAATCTTTTGAATTTCTGTTGTCCCCTTATTTGTGGAAGCTATCTTCCAATGTGTTTATCACAAGATCCTTTCTCCCTGTTCCTACTTCGCTCTGGGTTTCTAAGGACTCTGTTTTAGATCCTAAAATTCAGTTCAAGTTATTTCATTAGCCATTTTAACACAAACTGTAAAGAGTTGAGGTATTTCCCTCCAAATCCATATGGAACAACACATTTCTCACCAAACACAAGTGTAACTAGAAATCACATATTTATGTCAGACAAGGAAACAGAATGTCCAAGTACAAGCACCTGGACAGCAATGGAAAGGAACACAAATATTCAGTTACATGGCAGCCATAAAGAGCCATTGTTCTCCTAGTTATTGTTCAAAAGGAGGAAGAAATGAGGTCACAGTGGAAAACTATCACCTGACATCAGCTTGCTTTCCTAAGCTTGGCTCCCCAGTAGCTGGGCATCTCTTCACATAAGTGTGTTTTCTATAAGCTGAACTCATTTTTAGGAAGTTTCTATGTCTTAAAAAATAATTGCTTTTAGTAGTTTTCCATGAAGCAGCACACAGACCCATACAAAATCCATTTTCAGCACACACACTTTCTAATATATGTACCACTGAAGAGCTGCAAAATTTCTCTGATTAAAAATAGACAGAGTAACCTTAGATTTGTTCTGAGTTTGAAATGGAAATATTTCTAAGAATTTTAATATTTTAAAAATATCTTTGTATTTAAGTTTTTATTGCTTTTAGAAATAGCTAACATCTATCAAAGCCTGTGTTTTAAACCAGCTGTAGGGCATGCCTTTGTCCTGGTAAAGGATACATGCTTCTGAATACCTATGTCCAACCTGTCCTTGGCTAGGTAATGTAAATGTGATGGCAGGAATGACAGACACAGATGTCACGTAAATGAACCATTTTCCTATTTCACCTGTATTCCCCACAGATTATAAATACATATACACACCTGTAAATCAATCAGTTCATAGACACACACAAATGTTGAAATAACTGGTACTAAATGCACAGGTTTGGATCTGAAATTGAAATTGCCATGGTTGGAGAAAATAGCAGAAATTATGGGAATCCCCCAGCTCCCAGTACCTAAGGTATTGCTGGGGGGCTGCTAGGCTGCAGTGATGCAATGAGCTTCATTTTGCACCAGTCCTAGGGGGCTTTAAGCATTCCCTACAGACAATGAGGAATGTCTCTCTAGACATGCACTGAAAACAAATTTATAAAACCATGTGTAGCAAACAATTATTTTTTAAATGTACATTTTTATAAGCTCATTCATGCTAGATACTCTGTCTTCTGATTAAATGGAATTTACAGAGGAAAAACAAGCTAGAATAGAAAATTTGTCTCTATTAGGATGCCAGACCAGCAAGAACAATTGAGTCATGAAGTAAAATTCAAGTTCTGTACACCACTCTCACATGAGTGAAATGTATTAATCTGAAAGGAAGCTGTTCCTCTAAAACACAACACTATTTAGGCTAGATACAAATGCAAATTTAGGGAGGACTTGCTGGGAGCTAGAGAGTGTCATAATGATCAAGTTCATGTAGAATGTATTCTGTTCTGAATTACTGGAGAAAATAACATTTAAAACCAGATCCAAAACAACCCATGAGATGTTATATCATGTTATTGTGGTTGGTTTTCTTGCAAAAGACCAAACTGAAAAAAACCACTGCCTGTGAAATAAAAGGCTGTAACTTCCTGCCAGTGATTTGAAATGAAAATTACAAACTAACCTCAAAACACTTCTCCTTCTCTGCTTCATGCAGGAGCGCAGCCAGTCCGGGTAAGAGCACTGGGAATATGTAAAACTCTAAGTATTCTCGAGGAGAACCTGAGCAAAACAGGACAGCCCTCACTCAGAGCTGAGCACTTTGACTTCACAAAAAGACAAACATCAGATATTATCAAGTCAGTACCAGTCATTTGTCAATACCATCACAGCCTGGACTAAGCAGATTCGTTCTGTTCAGACACAGCCACCAATCTCTCTTCAGTTCTCCTCAGCCAACACAACACAAACTGGAGTGAATTTCAAACCAAAGGTGCACCAACGCTGCAACCTCAGCGTGCCTCAGAGATGTCAGATTTAGTTTTAAGGGAATAAACTCAGGCACCAGAAGCAGTTGAGTCACAGAAGTGAAAAGCTCTGTGAACTAATTTACCCTGACAGGAAGAAATTAGCCTGTGCTGAACTCAGTGCTGCTGCAGTTAGACCACTTTGGTATCTCATGCCCTTTACAATCTCCATGATCAGAGATAGTCATAAAACTGAATTTCTACACAGAGGAAACACCAAAGGTTATATTTTAGTGGTGCTGTGATTTCTTTTTCATAATTGGTTCATAATTGCCAGATCCCTCAGAAATTTTAACATGACTCCACGGATCCAATTTTTCCCCTCTCAGAGGACTGTCTGGGTTGGCACCTCTCTCCAGTCAGGAAACATCCAGGTTTTGGTATGATCAGTAAAGATTAAGTCATAGGAGTGTTCTCTTCTGGCAACACAGCTGAAACACTGAAATTATTCTCGGCTTTATACCTTTAATTGGGTCATATACTGCCAGAAAATGCTCATAATTGGGAGGACACATTTATACAAAAGCCAGGGGTAACACTGCTTCTGACTAGCACCAGGAATTCCTAATGAGCAAGAATTAATGGAAGAGAAGACAAAATGAAGGGCTAAAATGCATAATAAAAACACGTTGCTGCTTGGTAAATTTATTATAAAGTGTAGGAATGATAAAAGTGGAAGAACAAAACTTCAGAGCTGTTTCCATTCTGATTTGTAATCAGATGGGTAAAGACATTATTTTGACAGCAGTTTTCAAATTCAATTGTCTGTTTAGTTCTATTGATCCTAGTTTTGCATTATTGAATTAGAGGAAGAGATGCCTGCCATTTAAATGGCTAAATAAAAAGTCACTTACTCAGAAGAGCACAGAACTACCTTAGCTAGTCAGTGCTATTGGTTTGTAAAGCACGACTGGAGATCTCTTCCATTGACCAAGTGGCCAAGTTGGCTCCCTGTTTTCAGACCAGGGGCCTAACCATGCACATTCCACACAAGCAAAGGTGTTGCAGCTGTTAACACTCTAAATTAAGTAAATTACAAACCCTTGCCATGTGCAAGAAAAATAATCACAGCAGGGTTCAAGATAACGTACTTCTACTTACATTTTTTTGGATCAGGGGGTTCTCCAGAGGGGGCTTCTTCGAATATGGGAAGCAGATTTTGGGCTGCAGGGGCAGGAAAAGGTTGTTCCATATGTAATGGATGCAACATTTCTGCTTCCAAAGGCACCTGTTCAAAATAAATGTATCCTGCCTAAACACCCCAACAGACTAGACAAAAATATACGAACCAATTCAACAGGAAAAATCATAAGGTCAGTTAAAAATTATGAAATTATTTCTAATTCAGATATTATATATTTATTTTATGAATACTCAAAAACATATAATTACACTTAAAAACTTCTGCAGTTTCCAGCACAGTAAAATCATCCAAACCTAACAGAGGGTATAGGACTCCTTTAGATAGAATATGGTGAGATAGGACAATTAAAAAAATATTTTATCCATCGTAAGAAATAGTAATTATTTGGAAATTGAAATTGGTAGCATTTTCTGAATAAGTATCTTCCACTCAGAAGCTCAAATATCTCTTTCATTTTGTGCAGAACTCCTGACATTCACCTTTTCAGGAAAAGAAGCTTTGCTTGTAATAAAGCACAGAGAAATTCAGAGCAGATGCAAATCCAAATCTAAAGTTTCCTCATACAGAAACAATTACTGACACCGTGGAAAAAGGCAGCCCACAATTTTATGTAAGGTTTTTGGGAGTGCAGAAACTGTTACAGTCAGCCAGCAGAACACTCCCAACAGCCCCTGAGCTACACCTGTTCCAGAAAGGCAGATGCATCCTTTTATCCCCGAGAATGCACCACATTACAGTTTGCTGTGAAAAATGCTATGAAAACTCTCTCATCTGAACAGCTTCCCTCCCAAATTCAGTTGGATGGATGAGCTGCTGAGAAGCAGGTGGTGGGATGAGGCTGCTACACTGTAACACACTCCTGCCACCTTTGAGGATGTTTAATTACACTGATTTCATGGCCACATCTAAGTGACCCACCCAGATGTGCACTTGGCTTTCCCCCAAAGTCCGTGCTCCCCTCTGCGTTGCAATACTGGCTCTGCTTTACACCACCCGCAGGGGATCCTTGCACACTGGAGCCCTGCCTACAGAGCACCACAAAGACACTGAGAGGCACAACCCAAACACAGCTGGCCATCTAATTTTAGGACAGCATTACCCAAGTAGCTTTAAATACAAGCAGTTATCTGGAATGTTACATTTGTTGGTTCAAAGAAGTTGTTTGACAATAATAGTTTTGTTTTCATTTTACAAATGAGTCTACCCTGTGGGTACCTAATTTTCCCATTTAGTTGTTTAAAATATTTTAAATCCAGCTCTATGCAGATTTTTTTACTGGAACTGTACTCACTGATCCTTGTTTTGATTCAGGATCTTGTTTTGATTGAGGAACATCTGAAAATTGAGGCTGTTCTGCTTCATCCTCTAAAAGTAAAAAAACAGTACAGCATTTACCAGGAGACTGTAAAAAATATTTATTTTCCTCCTAAACCAACATTATTTTAAAGGTACTTATTTAGGTTTGAAAGAACAGAAGTTAGTATGCAATAAATATTTGTTTAACATGAAATCTAACATTTTAAAACAAGCAAGAACTTTAGAGCCTCTTGTCATGCCCTCTCTTGAGCTTTCAATCAGGTGCAAGGTTCTCAGTGACAAAAGAACCCCTTTGTCGGGAAAAAGGTTTTTTACCAAAATAATAATTAAAATATTTCAACTGAAATAAAATGCACGTGCTTGCACAGAATTAACCACTGTTTTTACTAGTAGGCAACACTGCTTTTCATAGTGGATTCCCCGATAAGCAATTCAATCCCACGGACATTGCTAAGTATTACAGTCTCCACTTAAAAAAAAACCCAACAAAACAAAACACAAAAAACCCTACACAAACAAACAAACGATGAACTAAAGGCAGTACATGACCCTCAAGGATTAATGAGAGACTCAGGATAAGAAAATTCGAGGACCAAGACAACAGACTTGATATGAGAAAAGAGATTCCCCAAGGCAGACCGCTCAGAGCCAAACCCGGCAGGTTCCCTGTTCCACCACTGCAATCAGGTTCAGTGGCATCGCCAAATCCGTGTGTGCTACAGCTGCCTTGAGCTAGAATAATCAACATTATTCCTACGCTGAAAATGGCCATTTCAATGCGAAATGCCTACTTTAGGCATTATGAAGCACTACATGAAGAGAACCCCGCTGAGGAACTGCAGGATTACAGCGCCGGTCTCTCGGCTTTCCAGTGCTCTCAGACTGCGGGAGAAAAGTCTTGCTATTGGAATAGAGCTCTGAGAACAGGTATTTTGTGTTCATTTAACTTCTGCAACAGCAACGGCACAGCCGCCTGTCTTCTCTCCCAAGGCAGCGTCTAACTCCGTTCCAGGATAACCCCGGGGCCCAGAGTCACAGCCCGGCAAACCGGGGCCCTGCTCTCCCCACAGCCTGGCTGCAGCAGAAACACACATCAGGGATGCGGCTGTCGGGGAGGGACGACAGCAAGAGCAACACAACGCCCCCGAGCAGGAACACGGGCGGCCCTGGTGTCGGTCGGTGGAGCGCAGGGCGGCTTCGGGCACTCTCCGGGGCGGGCACGGGCACGGGCACGGGCACGGGCACAGCCCCGCGCC
>VZTI01001766.1:2413216-2486549 GCA_013397865.1 Struthidea cinerea
GGAGCGGAGCGGGGCGGGACGCGCGGTGACGCCCCCTCCCCGCGGTGTGCAGCCGGTGGGTGGGCGCGGTGAGCCCGGGGCCGCCACAGCCCCGGCGGGGCACGGGCTGAGCGGCGGCAGCGCGGCCCCGGCGGGAGGCCCGCACGGGCAGGGCAGGGAGAGGGGGCTGTGCTGGAGTTGATGTTCTCGGCAGGGTGCCCTAATGACACCGTGTGTGTTAGTTATTAAAAAGCAAGTAGGAATAATTGGGTTTCGTAGCAAAGGTGGGGGGTATCAGCAATTAGGTGCCAAAGGCTTCTCTGCTGTAACCAGTTTGTTGGCATAAGTGTCCTGAGAAAAGAAACGGAGAGCAAAGATAAGAAATCACAGCTAGAAGCGAAGTTAAGGTTGTAATTCAGGTGCCTTGGAAGGATCTTGTAATGCTGAGTGGGCAGTAAAGTGATGTGATCGCTGAAGTGATGAGAAGTTCAGTGTTAAGAAAGTGACAAGTCTTGGGTATGTGGAAAACCACCCTGACTATTCATATATAGACGTACACATGTTTACGTTTTGCCATTTAGGAGAGATTTTGAGAGGGTAGGTGTTTCTGTGAAAATTTCATGCTCTGCAACTGTCAAAGAGACAAATATTTGCAAACTAACTAGAAACAGGTACGCTAAAGAGCAGTACAGAAAACCCACCCCAGCAGACAGTATTTTCTAGGCCCCATGCGGTTCTGGCTCCCCATCACGGAAAGCTGACTGAAATTAGAGTGTCAGGGACAGTGGGAGTTAAGGAATGGTTTCAGAATAAAGGAAGACCAGATAGGTTAGGACTTGCATCATCTCTTTGAAGCAGTTCACTAACGTCTTCATTTCCTTTTTTAGAATGATAATAAAGAAAAAGAGAAAAGAAATTAATGAGGAACCTGTGCAGAAAAAGAAGAAGGTGAAGACGATCATTAAAATTGAGGAAGATGTTCAGACTGTCATTAAAACTCAGGACAATGGCCATCTCAAGAAAAAAACGAAGACGAGGAAAAAGGACAATTTAAAAGATGAATGTTTACACAAATTGCAACCAAAGAATAATAAGAAAAACAAGAAGAAAGTTGGCTCTGAATTACTCAGAGAAGCTCATTTAGAAAGCTTTGTGAATGTGAAAGGTCATCTGGATTTAGAACTTCAAGAAGAATCAGAGGAACAAATTAAAATACTCAAAAAGAAGAAAAAAAAAGTCCGGTGTAATTTCTCCTTGGAGGATAATGAGAGTAGTGCTGTGGAGCTTTCAAATCATCACACAGATGGTGCTAAGAAAAACGAACCCTCTTTAAAAAAAATGAGAAAGAATACTGCTTTGAGTTTGGAATTGGATGGTGAGGTAAAGAAGAAGAAAAAGAAGAAAGGCAGTTTTTCACTGGGCATCCAGGACAGTGAACAAAAGCAATCTGCAAAAGCTTGTAAAAAGCCCCACAAATACATTTCACAAGAAGCAGCTTTTAGGGGTGAAAGCTATGACACAGACACTGCCCAGAATGGTGGGGAGAGTTGTGTGAGAAGAAAGAAGAAGAAAAAGAAAGATAAGTCTGACTGCTTTATACCACTGGCAGATAGTCAGGACAACATACATCATGTTCCTGGTAGCCCCACTGCATTAAGTGACTTCAGAAAAAGGAAGAAACATAATTCCTGGGAATTTACATTGACAAGCAGAGAGGGAGAGGACAAAATTAAGAACTCCGGGAGTATCAAAGAGAGAAAGAAGAAGAAGAGAAGCAAAGATATTTCTTCCTCAGCCTGTGAAGAAGATAAGCAAGATTGCAGTCACAGCATGCCTTATAAGCATCTTCCAGCACAACAAAAAGTTGAGCTTGAGGAAGAAGAGCTGTCTGGAAGAAAATGCAGGAAGAATTTCAAGGATAATATTGAAGTCAGCAAGAAGAAAAAGAAGACTAAGAAAAAGGAGAAGGAAACAGCCTATTCAGAAGTCTCTTTAAACAATGACAGTGCCTCTAAAAGCCAAAAAATACTACTAGAAAGCAATAAAAAGAACAAAGAGCATGAAATGGAGCAAGCTCAGTGTGTTGCAGGGGACGCTGTAGATGGGGCATTATGCAATAGTAATCCTGTGCTCTGTGACAGAAAAAGGAAAAAGAGAAAAAAAGTACCACCACAGGACTTGGCTGAAGAACTGGGTTCAGAAGCAAATACAAAGAAGATGAAGACAGAATTACCGGGGAATGAGTCGCTGGTAAGTTGCTGAGAGGAGGGCAGCTTTGCACCCTCCTGCTAAGGAGCTGAAAGCCTTTTAGGCAGTTTCCAGGCTGTTCTGCATGTTCCTCACGTGGAGGTCACCGAGGGCCCCACTGGTGTTGGGAAGCAGGATCAGCTGATCTGTTCCAGCGTGTGGTAGTGCAGAGAACCAGGGAGCATTCTGAGCTGGAAGGGGCTCACGGGGATCATGGAGCCCAGCTCCTCATTCATGGCCCGGGCAGGGATCCAGCGCAGAGCCCGGGCACTGCCCCGCTCAGCTGAGCTCAGCCCGTGTCTCCTGGGGACCTGTCGGTGCCTGCTGCTGTCACCGTGTGGCGTTTCAGCTGTGAGAATGTAAATACTGCAACGAACAGCAGGTATTGGCCCAAGAAGAAAGTAGATTTGTGCAGTCAGTCATTAGTGCTCGGTTGCTCTTGGCATGAGTGGCAGCACTCCTGGTGAAGGAGGGGTTTTGTGCCGTGTCATGTACCCCGAGCAGCTTGGTGCATCTAACTCCGTGTGCGTGTTGGACTTCTCCTCCAGCTTTGTGCTGTTAGTGCTGGAATTATGTCATGTTAGAAACAGAGGGGAGGGTTACCCAAAACCTGTTGACTAATTCGGACAGAACTTCAGAGAAAATGCTGGGAATCCTAAGTGTAGACTGGGCCAAGAGCACTGGAGTGTAAATTCTGATAGAAAAATACTGGAGACCCACACAAAGTTTTAATTAAAAGAATAAATCTGTGCAAGAAAGCAAACAGATGTCAGAGCTGTGTAAATTGTAACTGAAGGTAAGGGGGATTGTAACCAGACTGCCTGTTAAAGGAAATCCCATCCCAGAGTCTTGCAGTACTGCCATTTCTGAGATAAAACAAGCGTGGGGAGGAACTGATGAAATATTTGAAATACAGATGTTTTCTCTTTGATGGGTTTTTCTCCAAAATTAGACTGTTAAAATCATGTTTTACTGATTTAATTTTTTTTCCTTTATCTGATCAGAGTCATGTTTTAAAGCTAAGGGTGCCAGAAGTTAGTACCTGCCTGCCCAACTGCTGCTGTTATCATTAGGAATTAAGCTGTGAGGTGCTCAGAAAATCAGTTGGTATCTATCTGTATTTTTAGCTGCTTAAACTTAACTTTGAAAACAGCACATTGCAAGTCATTGGGAGGTTGTTTTTATTTCCATGGGTTGGGAAGCTGTGCTCCCATTTCTTCTTATCAAGAATTTTGAATGCTTGGCTTATTTAAATGTCAAGCACTAGTTCCTGAGGTATCGTTGAAGATTTTTGTAAACTAAGGGTAGAGCAGGCCATAATGTGAGCTGCTTCTGAAGCTCACTTCGTGGTGTGCTTTGCTTTGTCGTGCACTCAGATGCAGTTTCCTCAAGTTCTGTGGAAACCTGGCAGCTGTGTGGTGCCCAGTGCTAATAATTAAATATAGATTTATGTGGAGACCCAGACACAGGCTTTTTCACAGGGGCTTGTGAGGGGAGTGTGTATGCTTATCAGTCATGAGGTGAGCAGATGTTTGGGGCTTTCAGCTTGGATTTCTCCTTTTGACCTTTCAAAAGGACACGGTGGTTTTATTGCTGGATATATTTTCTAATTAAATTGGCATTGCCTTTTTGAGACTGTTGGACATCATTTGGATTCTTGCAGCTGCTGACATTGTGTAGAGGCAAGATAAGCCCTACCATGACACGTAAACTTGCATGCCCAGTTGAAATGGAAACCGCAGCAAAAATACCTTGCAAACAGTAGAGAAGAAGGGAGTAGGGTGATGCATGTTTTGTTGCTCATTCCCATAGGCAGCTCCTTTAATAATAAAAAAAATACTTGAAAGAAAATCTGAAGATGGAGAAGTCTGGGTTAATCAGCTCTAGCGAGTTCCAGTTCCTGCCAGGCCAAAAGACACTGCACTAATAAATGGCTGATGATGTGGTCTTGCCTTTAACTGTGCCATAGTCCTGAAACATTTTAGTCTACAGCATGTCACACACTCTGCATGCCTTGAAAACTCCTCTGTTGGCCTTGTGCTGCAAGCAAAAGAGCAGATTTTAAAGACAGTGTGGAGTGATATCTGTTTAATTTGGTGTTTTTCTCATTGGATGCCATTGCAGTCGACTCGGGCAGAGTGAGGAGGAGTGAGGACTCGGTTACTGCTTTGATGTTTGCCAGCAGACAGCATAACCCTGCCACATGGGAATGTGCTCCTTTTCCATGGAGGTGGAGGAAGCTTGGCACACCTCCATGGGGGTAGTTTTTTCCACTCCGTAGCCCTCAGCAGGTCAGCACCGTGCTGGGAATTAGCAGGACTGGGGGTGCTCCCTCCTTCTGGCTAAAAAAAAAATATGCTGCAGTTGTTTGCAGAATCCCGTCAGGACAGTTTTCCTGCTTGTTTTAATAGATCTGAAAAGACAGTACCAGGCCATCTAGAAGTAAATTGGGGGTTGTTTTTGGTTTCTTCTTTTCATCCAAGAGCATGAGCTCTCCTTCCTGCAGACAGGGTTCTCGCTTCTTTAATAGTGCACGTACTTGTGTGCGTGTGAAAGCAGCGTGTAAAAGGTAGCTTTGGAAAATGAGGTAAATCACTGATGGCTTTTAATAAAACTAAAGCCTCAAAAAAGTAACAGCAGGTTCTGCTGACAGAAGTATGTTACAAATCTTTTCCTTGTCATTTCCCTGGCTGGTGCATGCTTGGTTTATTATGTTAGCTGTATCAATAGATCTTCCCTTTGGCCACTTTTTCCAGGCTGGCCTAAAGCTTATGGATCTCATATACCACTATCCTGGATTTATTACTTATCCTGTTATACTGGATGCCCAAAAAGCTTATCCTAATTACAAATTTGGAGAAGAAAGGCTGGGGGCAGTGGTCTCGGCACGCCAGTCGCTGGGAGCAGAAGCTGCTGAAGGGCTGCACTTTGTGCAAGTGTGATCAGTGTCTGGTTGCCTGTGGATCCTGCCATCCAGCCCATCCCTTCCTTCTGGAGCTGCTCTGTCTCTCCCATCAGCTCCCTGTTCCTTGCTCCCAGATGTGGAATGATGTCCTGTTTGCTGCCGTTGTAGGAGACACTTGATGCGTGACACTTGCCTCTCCCTGTGCTCCTTCCAGACTGGAAGCTCCTTGGGGACCATCATCCACGAGGGAGCACAGTGCAGCTGCCTCTTGAATGGTTTTTGTGTGTTTATTTGTTTCAGAGAGGCCTTTATTTATTTTACCCCCAATTTCTAGTTTTTTAAACTCTCGCTGTCTCCGTGCCTTTCTTCAAGTATAAATTTAAGCTTTTACAAAATGGTTTCATTTGAAATTACTCTGCCTGTAAATGTTACTGTGTGTGCCAGTGTTGTTGGCAGGTCCCTTTTCATGTGTGAATCTAAAAATCATTTATCTTGATTAAAAGAAAAAAATCTCTCTGAGGTTTCTTCAGAGGAACACACAGATTTAATTGGCATTTTCATTTTAGATCTGACTATTTCTTTTTGCCCCAGTACTACTGATTGCTTAGTGGTTTAACTACTTTTGTGGTAAGAGCTGTGTAAATTCTAATTAACCAGAATGGATAAAAATAATCATACAAGCTTTTTCCTGTTTTACAGGAACATCTAGATGGTGTAATTATTGTGCAGGAAAAGAAAGGAAACTGTGATGAAGTTAGCATAGACAAGGTATGCTTTGTCTTAATCGGGTAAGATCTAAAGCAAGTCAGCATTTAACACGTGCCTAGGAATTGATACAAAAAAACTGCTTTGTTGCTTATCTATGCATAGATTTCAGTAGATAAAGCTCTGCTTAAAATGTGCTTTATGCATGGGTTAAGTCCAAAATGTCCAGCTCCAGTCAGTGTCACAGCTATGTAACTTAGTAGGTTAAATAGACATTTCTCTGCCTCTCATCAGTGTTGGCAGTTTCAGCGCAGCTGTTGCCTGCAGTTAGAAAATTAAACTTACCTGATACAGCAAAACACGCATTTAACATACCACTAAAAAATTGCAGTTCTTGTGTTGAGTGTGTGAAAGGATCCCATGCAACTTTTAATTATCCTTGCAAAATTCTGAAGATAACTAATTATTTTATTCTTCTCTTACCATTTCATTGTGAATTCACTGTCATTTAACACCCAGGACACAGTGTCTCATGCTGCATGTGTAATTTTTCTGCACACTAGGTGAGGCGGCAGGCCCTGCAAGAAGAAATCGATAGAGAATCTGGCAAAACCAAGGCTTTCAGTTCCAAAGTGGGACAGGTATGTGTGAGTTTATGGACATGCTGTGTCCCAGGGCAAGTTCCTGTAAAAAGCACTGTCCTCTTTTTTGCATGTGGCTCAGGTACGTGGCTTGGCACAACAGAGTTCCTTCTGACTGCAGCCTTGAGGTCATGCTCTAGAACACGTGGGTACAACGCCAAGAGTCTGAGAGCTGAGCAGCGAGCTCCTTGGCATTGTACAGTGCTCCCATCATCAGGCCTCAAAAGCAACATTTTCTCTGGTTCCTCTGAAGAATGAGCCATCAAAAATGGCTACAGAAGCTTTTTTTGCTTACTGTGAAAGACGAGTAATTTTTGGGCTGTGGATGGAGCAGTCACTGCAGTGTATCTGATTTCTTACCTGCAGGACTTTGCACACATTCAGCAACAGGCACACCCGTGGAAAGGTGGAGGGGGTGACAGCTGTTAACACACGTGTGTGATATCTAGAGTCAGTCCTCCCCTGGCTTCTGCATCTTTGCCCCACCTCTTTGAAAGATGATTCTTTAGTCTTTGCTTTTGCATCCTACTCAGCCTGGCTCCTGACAGACTCCCAGTAAGGCAGTGGAAGCTTGCAGCAGTGTTTAGCCAAGGGTAAGAAGATTGAGGTGGAGAGGAAGCTTTGCTAGTAATTCAGGCTTCCATTGTTTTGCAAGACTGCCAGGATGCCTAGAAAGCTGGAATATGCCTGAAACAAATGCCAGAAACAGCTTCTGTAGATCTAACATAGTGGGAGGGGAGTCTGTGTAGCTCTGGAACTGCAAATGTCTAATAGTCTCTGAAGTCATTGAGAAAAATGTCATCCTTGGCAGGAGATCTCAGTTCTTTGGCACTGATCCGTCTCTGTTTAGTAGCATGCAGAAGAATAGAAGCTGTGAAAACTAATTCATCAGCTCCACAAAGAGTGAGCTGGAAATGCTTCAGCACAAGCTGTGTGTGGTGCCTGCCAGCAGCTCACTTAAAACCAGAGTTTTGACAAGCCGTAATTACATTTGCATCCGTGCAGATGCCTCCCATTGCAAAGGGAGGACTCACATTTATTTATCTGTGGCTTGTGTGTGTCTGTGTGTGCACGGATCTGTCACAGACTGGGCTTACACAGCAACTTGCCTTTGTGCAAGGCCAAAAGACTGAAGTATTATGGGTAGCTTTCTTTCAATGCCAGGTAGTCTGGCCTGTGATGGGGAATGATACTCCAGCCTTGCATTTTTTTTTTAACTTAAAAATCCCTGTTGTAGCTTGTCTGCCGTATTTTGTAGTGTGCTGTGTGTCACGTTGGCTGGCTGCTGCAGAATGACTGTTTCATGCAAGCTACAACTGTTCTCTTGGAAGCATTTCAGGCTGACGTAAACGTACCACTGAATTCACATTTTTTCTTTTGATGTAGCCAGCTTAGCCTGTTTAATTAATAATCGTGCCCAATTTTAAAGAGAAAATTGTGAGCAGAAATCCTGCCAAAAATATTTATAAATGACTGCATGGCTATAGCTCAGGAGTCAGATGTACCCTTTAATAAGGAAGCCTGTTCTTAGGTAAGCCGCAAGTTCATGAACTTTGTAAATCCTTTGGTGTATCTGGGGTTTTCCACAAACAGCTGAAATCTCATTTTCCTGGACATCGCCTCCTCAGAAAGGAGCCAGAGTCTGCAGATAGAAGGAAAATCCTGAAGGGGTGAACTAGTTCATAGAATAAAGTGCAAATACAGTGAATACAAAGAACACAGCACACTGCAAGGGAAGGGAGGCTTTAAGAGAACTTAATTTTAGTGTTAACCTTGTTTTGCCTCACAGGATACGAAGCTTGGACAGTGGAGTACAGCTACTTTTAGAAGTTCTGAGGAAGAAATGAAGTTTTTTAGACTGATGGGTGGCTTTAAAAAGGGTTCTGTGCCTATCCAAAATCTCTCAGCAACTACGAATAAACCAAACATGGCTCTGAACAAGGAAGGGGAGGAGAAGTTACAGCAGGCTCTGAAGATGGAGTTTGATAAAGCAATGGACTTGAAGCAACACAGAGGAATTGGTCTTGGATTTCAGCCTACTGCCAACAAAAAAGTATACATTGACAAATATACAACTAGATCTATAAAACTTGAAGATTAAAACTGAAATAATAAAAAGAATGAATTTTGTTTTTACTTTCCACATCTTTTTACTTGAAATAAAATAACAAAATGCTCAAGAAATTTCATTTATGAGGGACTTGAAGTACAGGGTTTCAACTGTGTATACCAGTGGAGCTGGGTCCTCACTTCGTCTAAACAGTGAGTTTTTGAAACCTTCACCATGTTTGTTCTACAAAGCAAGAGACAGCCTCCTTCAAAGACTGAAGATGTGTGCCATGCCTGCAATTAGTTGAAATTCAGTCTTTTTTTTTTAAATGCTGATTTAATAAACTTACTGTTATCCATATCTTAGTGATTCAAAAGGATTTTATTGAAATCTTCATATTTTTTACACTCAGTGAGTGGTACAAAGTGATGGTGCTTTATGTTGAAGACACACTAGTGGTGTGCCCTCAAATTTGATGAGGGCAGACTTCTAACTCAGAAAGTAGTTCCTAAGAACTACTAACTAAACTCCTTTAAAAAGCCATGTACTAAAGTAATGGATAGCATTGAAGATCTTCTGTATTTGAACTGTGCTCTGGCAGTTGGATTTTCAGTCAGCAGCTATTGTCTGAAAATGGAAGTAAAAGCCTTTTGGAGAGCAGCACCAATTATAGAAAGCAACATAATTTTAATAATGTGTTTATTGGGCTCATTCTGTATCAGTCTGCATGAAATTTCTGACCTTTGGATTTTCAGACAACCTGCACTTGAACTGGCCTTTTAGCAGGAGTACAAAACACAAGACTGCACTTGTGTACCTGTTCAGAAGGCAGGAGGCCAGAGCAGTCTGTCCATGCACTGCTTGAAGTTACAAGAAGCAGTGAAAAGCTCACGGGTCTTGTTACTGGCTGTGCCATTTGTTACTGGCTGTGCCATTTGTTACGGGACAGGGTGGTAAGTTTTAGTGTAGCTCTGGTTTTCACCACCCCTCGTGCCCAGGTTCTCAGAGTGGTTGTGTTAGCTTCTAAGCTAGATATGTAGACTTTCCTCCGGGTATCTAACCAGAGCTTTTGGCCTGTCCTTGAGCTATTTTTGCACTAATAAAAAGTAGTAAAACATCCAGAAGCATTTGTCATGGCAGTCTTGCATCAATAAAGAAACCAAAGTTACACTGTGCTCAAAAGACAGGAGGCAAGAACTGGTGCCTGCCTGCGGAGGAGGAATGGTCGGGCCCTTCGTAAGCCCGCAGAGTTTCATCTCCCAGAGTCTGGAACAACTCCATGTGGGGTTTGGAGCAGTGCATTGGCCCCCAGAGGGCAACTTCTGCCACACCACAGCTGCTCACTGTGAGCAGCTGGCAGCTCAAGAGAGCTCCGAGGTTGATCCACTTACCCAGTTCATGGTTTATGCTTCCAAGGCCAACAGGAACAATCGTCCAGGTGCTACCTGAGAGTTTTCTGTGCAGTGCAGCAAGAAGGAAAGCTAAATAGAAATGGGACATGATAACATATGAAGTACTATAATTCCATTATCTCATATGAAGTACTATAATTCCATTATCTATGTTTGCTTTCTACAGAATTATGTAAGGAAAATCAGTATAATTTAAAAAGCCATGTACTAAAGGCTGGAAAGGTGGTGGACTCGGTTGATGCCACGCCACAATTGCCTTGTATTCCTGCAGTTTTTTCAGCTTATCTATGAAGTCTGTACCAGAACCAAGGGGGCTTAGTTTGGTTCTTTACAGCCTGAACACAAAATCACATCTATTAGATGTACCCTGCTTCAGTAACCACCGAGGAGATAAAAAACATGCAGCAAGAATGGTTTAATAATTTGGGTGGTATTCATTAGCTTGCTAACTCCTTAATGTATGGTTTTAGCAAAACAGATTGTTTAGCCTTAACAAAATAAAAGATTTTTTTCAAAAATGATTCTTAATATCTGTACAAGGATTAGCTCATTAAAATACTTACCACTCAGCAAAACTAGCAATAGATGTAAGGTTGCAACATGGTTCCTTACCATGGGGCAGAAGTGGTGAGAGCGAAATTTTATCAGAAATAATAACAGTACATGTAACTAAATTCCACAAGGGTAAGGTGATAAACTTGTATACACCAAGAAACTCCCCCAGAACACACAGATGAACTGCAAATTGTTTTATTCAGTGACAGTGTACTTTGCAAATATAGAGTACTTTGCATACATTTCCATTTTCCTATGCAACACTTAAAGATTCCTTCCATTTTACAGAACACCACTGGACTAAAATGAAAACATAAACATGTCTGTGAAAATGTATTGTAGAAATTAGAACAGTAACACCTCAGCCATTTTTCTCTGCTACTGGAAGCAGCCAGACAAATGCTGGCAGCATCCGAAAGCAGAGAGACAACTTAGTCTGATTATTACATTGAAATGCTGCTTTCTGCAGAGGAGAAACAATCCTGCAAGAGGGATGAGCGTTTGAGGCTGTGAATTCATTCGTAGAGATTATCTTCTTCCTTTTTTGTTAAAATTACAACAGATTAGGTCTCAGAAGGTTTTTGCAACCATAGAGGTTCAAAATACTGCTTACTGAATGTAAATCAGCATTTAAAATAGCAATACCATGGTAAAACTGGATACAGAAATTCAGGTTAAATTATTGCACTCAGAACAGTTTTACCTTTACTGTGCCCAAGTAAATGTGTCTCAGTAAGGAAAGTAAAAACACACTGAACTCCTCAAGCCAGAATGTAGATCAGTGATTTTTGGCCTTGGTTCCATGCTCCCTTGTGCAGGTGGCTGCTTGGAAGAGGCATTCATCAGGTCCTGGACTGCAGAGGAAGCCGAAGGGCCAGGTCTGTGAAATGACTCGTTTCAGGTTCTTTGCTCCGCCTCTTGATGTATTCTAGGGTTTTCACCTGGGTTTGAAAACAAAGGTATTTGGAGATTTTTAGGGTCTTTTCTCATTTCATAGGCCATCAGTTCATCTTTGTGAATGTGTTTTAGACAGTGTCAGGATTTTCCCTAAATTTCACTGGCTTGGTGAGCACTTGGCATTGCTTACCCCAGAGCTCATTATCATGTATATCTTTCTTAAAGGCTCTCAAATGCCACTTCACAAGCTTTCACCAGGCAGTTCCTCCACAAAACAAAAATGCTGTATTTCTCTTAAAGCTAGTTTTCTGTACTGAACAAAAAGTTAAGAGCATCCAACACTTTCAGGTTTATTAGTGCTTGACATACAATTAAAATGCTAGAAAGATACAGACCACTTGAAATAAGAGAAGGTGCTTGTTCATTAAGAAGCATTTAGAAAAACAAGTCGTTGAGGTTTTTAAGATAATTTGACTTTTTTAAGAGCGTAACTCGTAAAGAGATGAGGTTTAGTCAGATCAAGAAAATGTTACCTTTTCCCAAATAAAGAGTGGAAAAAGATACTAAGAACTGAAATTTCTCTGCATTACCTGTCTCCCTCCCTTACCATGGTCTTGGTGTCAGCAAAGCCGTGTTTCTGAGCGAGATTCCAGAGGTTGACTGAAAGCTGGTTCAGTCTGTTGTTTCGTAGGTCCCCATGAGCCAGAATGGTGTTAAAGAAATAGAGTGCCAGCTGGCTCTGCCGCTTCAGGGTCTGTGATGAAAACAAGAATACTCCCATGTTACTGTACAGTCATCCCAAAACAGCCAGCTTAACCTCACCGGGTTCTCTGAACTCTCTGAAGCTCAAAGGGCACTCGTTTTGTAACACACAGCAGTAGTTACAGACATAAGAGTACAGGCATAGCTTTCATATTCCATTCAAAATGCAACAAACAGCAGCAGTTGTAAATCAGCATAAGCTGCTGTAAATGAAATAATTACACAAGACTCCTACATCTCATACCACTCTGGCACAGCACAGTATGCAGGTCTGACACATTTGTAACTCAAGACTCCCTACAACTGCACAGAAATCACCCTCCCACCAACCAAGCTTGTGCTTAGAATACCATAGCTATATATTTTTAGAGAGATCACTATTATCAATCTAAATTAATGCAACTTCAGGCTTTTTTCCCCACAGTCTGTTCCACTTTATTTATTTATTTAATGAAAGGTGTTTTTTCCCTGCTATTCTTTCACTGAAGCTCTGGTGATACGAACGTATTTGCACTATATTTGTAGCTACTTCCCCTGAAATTGCTGAGGAGGGACCTTGAGGAGCATAAGAGCAGTCTTCCCCCCACACAAAGCAGAGAGGATTCACTGCTACATGTTCCCTTGACCAGAAACAGCTTGAACTTTACAGAACTGTCCAGAACTAAAAATTTCCATTCCAGCACTGTCACATAAATGAAGCATTCTCTAATACTGTGAAAAGACCACACTGTGATAACAATAAGATGCATTGTTCTCTTCCAAGCTGCCAGTTTGGTGAAAGGATTTTATTGTGAGAAAAACTGATTTTCCTTTATAGCTTTTAAAGGAAACGAACCAATAAAAACATAAAATCATCAGAGGCTTGTTCATTTAAATGAGCAGCCAAGAAGATGAATAATAAAAGGTCACCAACACTGAAGCAATCCAAATACCAGTGATTTTATGACCAGTTTTACTTTAGCACAATTAGAGATCTCTGACAATATTCTCATCCCTTCTATTTCCTCAGCAACAACAACTTCCTCAAACAACTATTCATTCTTACCAAGCAATTTTCATCTAAATCTCTCAATGACTTTTACTCAACAAAGCAAAACAAATGGTCCCTCTTTGCAAATAAGGACGGGCAGAGGAGCAAATCCAAGGCTGTGGAGGCAAAGGCAGGCCAAGCACCTGTATCTGTGCTGCTTGGCCTTAAATGCAGTTTTCTATGCAACAATGGCTTCAGTGAACTAACACAGGATCCCCTTACTCAAAGCATGCTTGAAAGCAGAAAACAAACAAAAAAAAGGCCTTTCAGAAACCACGGATTTCAAGCCCTACAAACATTCCTACCCACAAATTCCGTACAGGAGTCGGATGGAAAAAAAAAATCTCTAATATACAACCCACAGTCCTGAAAGCTGTTAAAAACTTCCTTCGGAGACCTGGTTGGACACTCCTAGCTGTCCTAGCATGGTTGTTTTCTGCTGCTACTGTTCTGAAAAAGAACTTCTGTTCCCTGTGGTGATGCATAGAGTGATGTAAAGGATTTGAGCAAAGGATATATTCATCTTATGTCTCTGCAACTGCTCAAAGAAGGACAAACAGGATAGCAAAAGCAGAGAAAAGGCTAAACTTAGCACAGTGTCTTCCCAATATGTATCACTTAACACTTTCTGTATTGGCAAACACTCCGGGCTACTGTGCAAGCAGCCTATCTAAAAAATTCCATCAAATCCATCGTGCCCTGCCCTCCCCTTCCAGGCTACAAGCCACAAGATTGCCATCAATAGAAGCTGCCCAGTAATGGGGGATTAGGAAGCTGTGGAGGGGTCCATTCTCAGAAACAGGTACATTAACAGAACAGTGAGTTCTCATTATTTCAGTAAACATTAGTCACCTGCCTTTCACACACAATCCATTAAGCTATATTTGATCCCTCAGAGCCTCTGAATTCCAATCAAGAAATCCAATAAACTGCCTAGAGTTTTCTTTATTTTATATTGAACAAATACACTAAAGTCAGGGTAAAGACAAAACAACTTTTTCCTGCCTCTGTACCTCTCCTGAGATTATCCTAGTGCCTGGGGTCTGAAACTTTTGTAATTATAGGTGGCTTTCATTGTATGTTTCCCAGTAATAGACTTACTGTGAATTCTCACTTTGCTCATTACAGAACTGGACACCATTAGGTGTCTCCGCCACAGGCCTGCCTATGTGATGGACTCACTTTCTAAACAAGTAAAAACATCCAATTTCCTTTTGTTATGAGGTTCCTGAAGGCTTTGAAAAGACCAATTCCTGGTCAAAGGTGGTCTATTTCTTCAAATTACTTTCGGTTTTGTACTGAATCGAGCTGAGTAAGAACATACCTCCTCTCTTCCCAGGGCTTTCAGATGATCCAGGATCTGTGACACCACTGTTTCACTCAGTTTATTAATTTCAGCCAGGAACTTGGAGTCTCCACCATACAGAGTATCATTGGAATCAACTGCAGAGATGAATTCAGGCTTAGGTCTGGCTAAAGAGCTACACATTTATTTGCTACTGAAAGCATCCCATACTGATAGAGGACCACATCTGGAAGTTATAAAATGACCTTCCTCCATGAAACACAAACAGAACAATGTTTTTTAAGTGCCTACCACTTGGTTGCCTACTATGTCCTTTTGATTTTAGGAACAAAACACTGAGAGGAATCTTTTAGCTTAAAGGCAGTCCTGTATTCCTGGATGCAGCCAGGCTCACAAATACCTGCTAAACTTAATGTAAAGCAACATATAATGTCAATTTTCACCTTTTCTACAGAGAAAGACTCCCTGCTCCCATCAAGTTAGAAGAGTGTGGCCATTATCTTCAATGGCAGCAGCACTGGGCCAAACAACTTGTGTTTTATTTAGTGAAAATAATCAGATTTTCAAAAGAAACTGCATTTTAATTTTTTTTTCCCCTAAAATAAAACCATGATTACCTCAAAGTCATGGATATAAACTCAAAAAGTGTATTTTCAGTTTCAAAAACCTTAAAGGTTTCTTTGGAGGGAGAGAGCTCTTGAAGGTTTTACAGCTTATATAATTGTGATTTTAAACAAGTCTTTTGCCCTAGTTTATTTATGTTCTATTAAGAAGTAGGTTAAAAGAAATCTGTAGGTTTAAGTATATTCTAGGTAAATCAGAAAGCAGAAAAGATAAAAGATGAATCCCCTGTTTCCAAGTAAACTTCATTTTAAGAAGCTCAGGTGCAAGGTCCACCTTGAAAAAACCCCATCACCCTACTATACAGGGGAAAAACTACTAATTTGTATTTCCATGCTTGTCTCCATTAAAATCTAATTAATTTAGATTTTTCATCTTGGGATTATGCAGCTATGTTGGTCATATAAAAAATGGAGTGAAAGAAAAAGCAGCTAAACCACACTTCCTTACAGAATTTGAACAGCAGATTTACTACAGAGTAGCAGTTCAACTGACAGCTACTTTCTGTGCTGCTAACTGCAAGAGATATTTTGTCATGGGTGATAAATCTGACAGACTATTCACCAAAAGAACTGCAGAACATAATCCAGCCTGCCCCTCTGTGAAAGTCCTGTGCAACTGAAAGAAAAAGTCAAACCAGCTTGGCCTCTCTGACTCACTAATCTTCCAGGATGCTTTAAAAGGTTTAATTATTACTCTACCTTAATTTAGTACTCTATAATCAGAAGGCAAATATTCAAATTTTAGAGCATATCCAAATATTCCAAAAATTATTACAAAAAGGATGACAGCTATTTCATAAAATGTAAAATCTTTAAATTTTTTTAGCTATTCTGAGGATTTTTGTAAGTTACTGCTATTTCCAAAACTGAAAGCCTGCCTTCAAAGCAGCAAATACACCATTTAAATAATGAAGACTAGGCTTTACATTCTGAAAACTGGAGTTGTTAATAAATGTGAATGAAACACCAATGATAAGTATAAATCAAGTTGATTTATAAACCTTAGAGTAAAACAAAATCCTTCATATGCATAATGTTCTAGTCTTTACTTGAAAAGTTTACATTTATAAGCATTTGTACCAACACCACCAGAAGCAAACTAAGTAACCCACTCTGCACAGATCCACTTTAAAGAACAGACTTTGCATCTGTTCTAAAGCCAGCTCCTGGGATTATTTTAAGTTACAATACCTGGAACTGGATAGAAAAATAATCCATTAACTGGCTATGGTGATGAGACAATACTACAAATGTCCTGGTGGAATGCAAGGAGCCAGAGCCCCCCTTAAGTATTACCTTTATCTACATGGTAGATATATGCTTCCTGAGTCATTGCAGAGAGCAGATGCAAAACATTAGTATAAATCCTGACTTTGTCATCGCTGTTATCCTCCCAAGTATAATCCTGGATCACATTTAGTAATCCTCGCACAAGAAACAACACTCCTTGTTCTGGATGGTCCTACAGAAAAGAAAAAAGATAGGTCAAAACCAACACCACAACCCTGGAACAAAAATAGGATTATTTGCAGTCATTCAGTGGTGTAGAGTCACAGTGTGAGCTCTACAAAAGCAAAACTACAATATAATTAAAGCTGACAGCTACTTTTCTTAAGTGTGCTTCCTGCAAATCCTTTAAAAATTTTTTCCAGTTTCCATCTAAAATGCCCATTTGACCCATCACCAGAACATGATCCAGGCAGCTTCCACAGACAAACTTTGAAATGCTTTGTTTTCTAGTCATGGGGGAGCAGTACAAAATTAATTGTCAGCTTCTTAACAGCTAAGCCTCTAAAATTAAACACTGGGTGGATTTTGTTATTAAAACAGTATCAGTAAGCTGTAGTGTATTACTCATGTAATTATGAGTTTCAGAAGAACACCTACACTGGGAAGTCAGTTACAGATCATCAACAATCTTTTAACATGAAATGAAAAGAAAGACTCTGCTTTACATAAGCTGGAAGTTTTTACAAGGAGCTTTAATACTGCGCTGGGCTAATTCCAGCTGGCAGTCGGTGCAGCAGCACCAAGATCCATAGGACAATCACAGTCCACTGAGGACATTTCCTTTTGATCTTCTGTAAACAGGGAACAATATTAGGGAAGCCAATTTCTGAATCCTGGCATCTCATCACAAGTTATTTTTCATTACTGAATCTGAGAGGTTGTATCACTCCCTTCTTCAAGCACCCGTTAATGATCCGAGTCACCCCACAGCCTTCCTTCAAAGCCTGACTTCTGCAGTCAGTGGACAGCAAGGACACATCACAGGGGCAACTTCCCTTCCCCTTCTAGCAACACAGCAGCTCCACGCTCCTGAACATGCACAGCTTGGGAGACCCCTGCCACCGGACTAGGGGGAATCCACAGCTCTGACAGCAAGGACTGGGACAGCACCATACTGTGTGCTGCTTCACCAAACACGCAGCCAAAGGAAAAAGGAAGGAGAAGACCATAGGGGAGGTTTCAGCGAGGAGGAACAACCCACTCTCTCCAAGAACAAATGAATATACCTCAAACTTTTTTTTTTTCTGTTCCTCCAGGTTAATTTACGTTTTCCCCTCATCTTTTAGTTGTAACTGAAACGATTTCAGGGAAAATTACATCTCCCTCTAAACTTGACAATTAGTTAAAAACTGGAAGGGTGTAGAATGGTAGTACTTTGTGAAATATTCATCAGAAGAGGAAAGTTACGCCAAAACATGTTTTCTAATTATTGTTTTCACTCAAATATAACAAAGTACTATAACAAAGTAACTGAAACTAATAGGAACTAGAGCTCTGTATTTTTCCCATCCTCAGGTATTAGAGTTTCTTGAGTACTTAGCTAATAAACCAGTAAATTATGTTTACACAATTAAATGATGGTGAGATTTCACTCTACCCCAAATCCACTTATAGTGAGAGGTGTTACTGAGAGTGGCAATGCTGTACCTCCATCTCCACACAATTGTTCTGCCTCCCCATTCTGCACTGGGGTGAGTGATTTTGCAACCAATGAGCAGATCAGTTCATCTTTTCATGGAAAACTAACCACTGCCTCTTCCACTCCAGAAGCCCAGTCTACTCTAAATTTTTAAACAGGAAAGTCAAAATAATCTGCACTAACTTATGTGCTATTCATACACACTCAACTTACCGGAACAACTAATAATGTGGAAAAAAAATTACAAAGGAATTCGAGGAGGAAGGCATCAGAAGGTCGCATCTTTCCATCTACACTGATCATTTTTGGCACTTCAGGAACAAGGCTCACTGCAGCTTTGAAAAAAGCATCAGCTACAAAACAAAAATAGAGTTGCTGTTATATTGCTCCAGCTGTGATGGCAGCCATGCCTGTGACCCAATGGTTGCTTTGAGTTTGTTTCAGATAGATTACAGAAAATGGATGTGCTTTACTGCAGAGAAACCCAAGACTCATTCATCAGTGGTCTGATTCTTGAGAAATCTGTGTTAAATCAAATGATGCTGTTTCTCCAAAGGAAGTTCCCACATCACTCAAGACTTCTGAAATTATAACTCTTTTCCTTTGCATAACAGACACCATCATTTCACATGTATTGCATATATAACAAGAAATCAGCACATGATTCAAAATTGACTTATCAAAGAAATGCTTATGTCAGGAGACTGGGGAATCTAAAGGGGGGAAAAAGGTTCATGCAATCTTGTTCACCAATTCTTTCACAAAAGGCTGTTAAAGTTCTAAGGAAGTACCAACAACTTCATTTTTCTAATTATTTATAATCCCTAAAAGTAAAACATTAATGTAGGACCAGAACCCGGGGTATTGCTGGCTACCTAGATAAAAGAAATCACAATACAGGAATTAAAGAAACCATCCACCATTACGACCTTGGCAAAATAGCTATTAAGAGCTTTTTCAAACTCTGTATTATGTCTCTAATCTTACAAAAATATAAATTCTAAACACTAGAACATCTATTCCTCAGTTTATTAATATTCACGAATTAGAAGCAACAATATTTTCCCTGTTACACTAGAAGACCTCCCATATATGCTGAGTTCACAAAAAATTTCTGACAGCAACATTGTTTTGCACTTTCATGGCAACATTTCAGAATATCCAAGTATCCACATCCCACTGAAGTTGTTGAGCCATATACTTCAAAGCATCCTTCAGAATTAATACCGTATCTTTATTTTACAGGAACACAGACCAAGGCTATGTAATCAGATTTTATCAAAGGCAAAAGCAGAATTCTTGGTGAAAGCCAAGAGGTGTTACGTGGCTGGGATGGAGATACCACTGGCAGGCAGGCATGGGCATTTCCAGGAGTGCAGCTTGCTCTGGAAAAATTCATTTGAGACTCCAAGCAAATTTGCTAAATATAGTACCAACTGATATCTAATTTAAGCTTATGAGGAATACCAGGGAAACACGTGCTTTGGAAAAACTGTAGTTCTTCTCACTCTCTTTTTTTTTTTCAGCACACAAGTGCTCAAGCCCTTCCGGACTTTTTAGTGCTTAGAATGCAGACCCCTTCCATCAAACATTGTCCCTCCTTTTATTCTGCACATTTATTTTGAGGTGAAAGAATGTTTATTTCAAACAGCTTATAAGTTTAGACAGCCAACCCAAAGGAAGGTAAATAATCTTTCTCTGAGCTTTATTTGAGGAAGGAAGGCAGCAGCAGATGTTCATTCTAGCACAAGTAAATGAATCGCTGTCACTTCCACAGTTGTCTCATCAGAAAAAAACAGAAGTGCACATCCCACATCACCATACAATAAAAACATGTGATCAGACAAACGAAAAATGTGCCTTAGAGAATAGTCTGCATACCAAAGTACCCATGTCTGTGCAGGGAATGCTCCTGCCTTCTGAAGTTGTTTCGTAACAGGACGAGAACGACCTGTGCAGCAATCAGTGTCCACAGTGAAAAGAGCTGCCAAGTACCTCACCCTAATTCACAGCCTGCTCTCCCAGCAATCACAATCCTACACAGTCTGCTCTAAACTTCTGCCACAGTGCAAACCCAAAACCTCTTCTTTTCAGTTTGAAAACCTGAAATTGGATTCAATTTACTTTTCTTGCCTCCTGCCGCTGCTGTGAAAGAGCAGCTTCAGAGCCATGAGCTCCCTCCTTCCTCCGGCTGCCGAGAGCAGTGCGGGCTCCCCCGCAGGTGTCTGCCCACACCACGGAGCTGCCCGTGCTGCCACAAACCCCCGTGCTGCCACACACCCCCGTGCTGCCACCGACCCCCCGTGCTGCCACCGACCCCCCGTGCTGCCACCGACCCCCCGTGCTGCCACCGACCCCCCGTGCTGCCACCGACCCCCCGTGCTGCCACCGACCCCCCGTGCTGCCACCGACCCCCCGTGCTGCCACCGACCCCCCGTGCTGCCACCGACCCCCCGTGCTGCCACCGACCCCCCGTGCTGCCACCGACCCCCCGTGCTGCCACCGACCCCCCGTGCTGCCACCGACCCCCCGTGCTGCCACCGACCCCCCGTGCTGCCACCGACCCCCCGTGCTGCCACCGACCCCCCGTGCTGCCACCGACCCCCCGTGCTGCCACCGACCCCCCGTGCTGCCACCGACCCCCCGTGCTGCCACCGACCCCCCGTGCTGCCACCGACCCCCCGTGCTGCCACCGACCCCCCGTGCTGCCACCGACCCCCCGTGCTGCCACCGACCCCCCGTGCTGCCACCGACCCCCCGTGCTGCCACCGACCCCCCGTGCTGCCACCGACCCCCCGTGCTGCCACCGACCCCCCGTGCTGCCACCGACCCCCCGTGCTGCCACCGACCCCCCGTGCTGCCACCGACCCCCCGTGCTGCCACCGACCCCCCGTGCTGCCACCGACCCCCCGTGCTGCCACCGACCCCCCGTGCTGCCACCGACCCCCCGTGCTGCCACCGACCCCCCGTGCTGCCACCGACCCCCCGTGCTGCCACCGACCCCCCGTGCTGCCACCGACCCCCCGTGCTGCCACCGACCCCCCGTGCTGCCACCGACCCCCCGTGCTGCCACCGACCCCCCGTGCTGCCACCGACCCCCCGTGCTGCCACCGACCCCCCGTGCTGCCACCGACCCCCCGTGCTGCCACCGACCCCCCGTGCTGCCACCGACCCCCCGTGCTGCCACCGACCCCCCGTGCTGCCACCGACCCCCCGTGCTGCCACCGACCCCCCGTGCTGCCACCGACCCCCCGTGCTGCCACCGACCCCCCGTGCTGCCAGAAACCCCCCGTGCCTCCAGAACCCCCCCGTGCCTCCATCCGTTCCTGCCCTGGCCACGGCGGTCACACAGCTGCTGCTCCGGGGCTGTATCCATGTGGCTGCTACCCCACGGCCACAGGGTCACCCTGCGAACCCCACACACCGTCACTGTCCCAGCACAATGGGGAGACTGAGGCTCTTGCCCCACACTTTTAATCTTTGTTCCTTGCCTTTTTTCCCCCTGCTTCCCCCACCCAGCGCAGCAAGGCAAGCCAAAAAGGCAGTACAGCACAAAACAGTTCTGGCAGAGGAGAATATGTTCATTCTGCAGTAAGTCCTGCCAATCTGTGCTAACTGTGAAATGGTTTTATGCTGGAACACTAAAAGCATATTTATCCAAGATATATGTGCTTCATAAGAAGCAAAAATAAATGCACATCAATGCAAATGTTTTTATTACGGACTGCAGAAAATGACCTGTCCTCTAAATGGTACCATTCTGGCAGAGAGGTGTCAGAATATGCATCACAGGCTCTGAGTTTGGAGGAAAGGCTCACTAAAAAGGTTGTCACAGACATGCTATTTTTTCAAGTATGAAATGAGCATCAGTGTTTCATTCTGAACTACATTAATTATGACGTTATGCAATGATGGTTTCTCTGCATCTTTAAAAGTCAGTTTTTAAAACTATTACTGTAGAGATGTTTCAAAACAAAACCATACATCGCTTTTCCTGGCTTCCAAAAGATATAAGGAACCACTTAAAAAGCACTGAAAACCACAACAATCTTATGGTCTTGATTAAAAAAACAAAAAGAAGATTAAAAAGGCTTCTTCTGATGAAGGATGCTGTTTTCTTATCTGCCTAAAGTACAATACTGCCTCTAAAGTGAACCACTGTACGCTGGATAAGGGGAGAGCAGCCTGTGCATGACAACAAATCACCATGATGAAGCCTTCCCCAACTGCTGCTAATATCTTGTGCAGTGCTCCCAACGTAACATACTTCACACTTCACTAAATTCATCCTTTCACAGCAGCTCCTTCATTTTGGTTGACCATAATCCTATAAGTCTTTCCCCCAAGCATACATGCTGACCTTCAGGCTACAAAAACCAACAGTCTTGGATATCCAAGTCAGCACTTCCAGAAATAGCCTTCCACAGAAGAAAAAGCAAGTGAAATTGGCGTTGAATGTTTTGCTATTCACGGTATTCATGATGGCACATGTAGAGGTTTAATTATACTACACACAACTATATGTACCTCCATATATCTCTATATATAAAAATTCAGCTTGCATTGTATTTTCTGTATCTCTGATAGTCAATTAAACTGTATGAATTTAAGATTTCAGGCAGACAAAAATAAGGAGGAATAAAGTCAGAGATGGGAAAACAGTTAAACTCCTTAAGTCTACCTTCAAAGAGCAAAAGGGAGCGAGTTTAACATACCTACCCAAAGTATTTTTAGTCACAGGTACAATTACACCAGGCTAAGTCCACCCAAAGGACAAAACCAGGGACCATGCACATCTGCATTCCACACCACTTTCCTGTCTTACAACACTGTCAAACCTAATTTAATACTCTGAAGATTTTGCTTCCACATCCAATAGATGCTAGAAATTCAATGAAGCTTTTACTCCAGTGCAAAAAATTATTGGGAGGCAAGTGTGGGGGTTTTGTTACCTTATTTTTTCTATTAAATAAATTAATTCATTACTGTTTTGACAGCCAAGCATTGTAAACATTTGAATCTCCTTCTCCTCACATTGGTGAGGTCACTGTGAGAGTTTTGCCACATTGCTGAAATGTGGTTTTCCCTTGAATTACTGCAAATTGTTCTCCATCTTAAAGTTCTCTACAGATCACTTCCAATCCAGAAACAACAAAGAATTATTTGAAGGAAGAAAGCAGAAATTAGAAAATGAATGCACTGCTGCTTGGCGAGCTGGAATGTACGATGCTAACTCATACTATTTCATACTATGAATTAGCTGCAGATAAAAAGGTAATTATGTGGATGAAGCTTGGTAGAGCCAGTTTTAGGCATGGCTTGATTAGGGACTCTTACAAGGCATTAGTACTTAGAGACAGAGGCGTAAGTGGAAGATTCATACAGGGCCATCCCACAGTATCAGCAAGGACACTGGACACAAGATATTTTATTCTTGAGGTGTAATCAGTAAATGCAACACACACCCCACCTCACTGCCTTCCCTCCCACCCAGAAAAAAAAACAAACCAAAAATCAACCACAAATTTCAGCCTGCCTCTCTAAATTCCATGTAATCCCTAAAGACTGTGAGGTACCGCATCAGCAGCAGTCTCTAAAGAAAGCTCCACCAGTAATACTGAAAGTTTTTAACTAATAAATGCTACAGTTAAATACTATCATTTCTAATGTTATTACGAGGCCAAAAAAACCCAATCAAATGAGCAGACATACAGAAAAACATGATACAAGGCTGGAAAGTCTATATGGTTTTTGCAGAGAGAAGTCATTCCTCAGAAGTTTCTCAAGTCTTCCAAAGAACCAGCAAGACTGTGTTTAAAACTCAGTTAATAAATACTTAGATTTTAGAAAACTTTTAATATTTATCCTTATAGAAATGGCTCTTTAAACAACTAAGATGGAAGAAGGTAAGGAAAAAAGTCCTCATGAGGGTACATAACTTAATAAAGGATGGGGTGGATGGGGAAAGGAGAGGGAATAACAAGTTTTCACAGTGGAGCAAAATGACTACTGCATTCCTTAAGGTTTTGCAGAGGCATGTCCTTATGATGAGCTGGGAGGTGACAATGTTTGCAGACTGGTCTGGAACGTGACTGCAAAGCATCGCAGATGGATCTCATGATTCTGAGCAATAAAGCAGCAGATGAACTCTAATATTAGTAAGGCATGTGGGGAAAGAGACAGCCCTTGCAATAACTATAGAAAGAGAAGCTCTAAATAGGCTATTTACACTCATGAAAGATTTTGGAGTCATTAGAGATGGTTTCCTGAAAACTACATCCTAAACAGCTGTTGAAAAGGCAAGTCAATTATAAGAATCACTAGGAGAGTAATGGAAAACTGAGATGTCATTGTATAATTTATATTGCTGTTGTGCATTTATACCTGGAATAATCTAACCTAGTCCTAATCTCCCTATTTCCAAAAGGAAAAAAAGATTAAAAAGGTGCTGGGGCATGGAACTGTTTCCTTATTAGAAAGGCAATACTGACAACAAATTCTTCAGGAACTTCCCAACTACATCATCTCACAGACAGCAAGAAGAAAATGAATCAGGAATGACTGAATTCTGCTCCAGCAGATCAGCTGCATGCTCTGAGCCACTCACCTAACATTTAACATAAACAAATCCCTAAACATTAGACTTCCAAGTAGCAGGTAACTGTGGAACTCGCTACCAAATGAAGTTACAGAGGCCAAAAAGTAAAAATTGATTAAAAAAATTAAATTCCTAAGGACTGGTCCATCTATTTTATTAAGTACCATGGTCTGGGCAATACACAAGCTTTGTTGAAGGATGTATTAAATCACCTGCACCTGAAAGCCAAGAAGCATCATTGTACATTATTGTTTCCTTAGTAGATGCTACTAGACGCTTTCAAAAACAGGTCATGGGCTAGACAGACCTGAAGAACTGACAAACTGATATAAAGTACTAGTCTGAAAAGCTTACAGAGACAGAGCTGTCACCTCTCACATCATACGGAAAAGCGATTGGCTGGGACAAAGAGGGGAACAAGAAAAAGCTCAGGGAATAGGAGAAGTCTCCAGTTGTGGAAGTCCCAGGTAACAGCAGAGGTCACAGTTCTGTCCGAATGAAGCAACACTTAGTGTTTCTAGTAAGGAAAACAGTATGACATCAGTCTTTTCCCAAAGCTCTTATTGCCTTCAAGGAAAGCAGTACTTAAAAAGATAACAGAGACAGCATATACCAATCTCACCAGAGAAACATGAGCCAAGAAGTCACAGTATCTGTAATTAAGAGGAAAATCTCTTCAGGTTCCTATTTCTCTAAATTTCTTACCTCAAATTCTCTCTATTTATATTCTTTGGATCTATAAGTATTTCAGGAGATTAGGAAGAAATACTAAAAACTGTTACCTAATGCTACTGAGAATGTGCTCTAAACCATCATTAGACTATGATTTAAAATTACTTGTTAGCTATTCCACACCGTACTTTCTCCAGAGTGTGACTGAAGCCTTTAGAGAAAACTCATGGAAAAGTAACATTTTCTGCAGTAGAAAAGAAATTATTTTTGCAATCTACTGTGTAATTGTGTTTTAGCCACAAATAGAAAACAGAACAAATACCTATAAGTACATTAAGCACTAAGAATTTAAATCTGCATTTGCTAAGCGAAAGGTCTGCAGCAGTTGATCTGAGGGACAGGCACTCCATTTTTATGAAGTTTAATGTTTGACAATATCCCAGTGAAATTAGTCACACAGAATCAGCTGAATTACCTTATTCACTCAGCATGTTATTTCTCAAGTGAGGCAAAGATTTCACAGCCTTTAAAACAAAAATATTGCCAACACACATTACCAGAAATTATGTCATCTCTACCCACCTGCTGAATGCTGTGACCAAACATTAAAAACTCATGCTGTCTCTTTTTTGACAGACAAAAGTAGCATTTTCCACAGGAAGGAAATGTGTGCAATTAAAATCATACCTACATCTCAGAAGTCCAGAAGAGTGACACAATGGAGCATGCATTTAATCTCAATTTTAGTCCAAGCACCCCCATGACAGAAAGCATGACCAATGAGAATTTATTATTCTCTGTTGGCAGCATGCAGTGCTCAGTGGCTCAGCTAAGAAAAATGAAAAGCTCATCTCTGTAAAATCTAGCATCTTCCTTTCAAAGGTGGGCTCTTAATAGGCTCTCCAGAAGTACAAACCATGCATCCAGGGCAAATTCACCTAAAACATTTTAAACGTAATTACAGATTCATTTTATTCAAAGCAAGTCTTGGGAGCTGGAGATGAAAGAGACAACAGTCATTTTTAATACATACTGAACATTCTCAGACAGACTTCCGTCAGTGTATTAATGCTGGAGTTTCATGAGCCTATAAATTCACAGTTCTGACCCCATTTTATTGTCTTAAAGAAAATCTATTCCAGGATAAATTACAATTTTCTAATACTGAAGTATTTGGATGAGTTCAAACACTTGATTTGATTAACAGTGTGGCAAATCCCAGCAGGCAAGGCTGGGATAGAGGAAATGGGAACAGCGAGACACGGGGACTGATGGTCTGCTACTGCTGCCCCTTGAGACTGGGAGTGAGGCAAAACTCAAACACTTCCAGCTATAAGCAGATTAGCTGTGGCTCTCCAATTGCTGACAGTTTATCAGTGCAATCCTCAGACTCATAAATTCATTTATTGTTATGACCTGCACATCCTCCTTTTTCAAGATAGATACACTGGCAATTTAGATAAATCCTCCTATTGCCAACAGAAGTTGTGGAACTCAATTTTGTTATGTGTTTAAGTAAAAAGTCAACTCATTGAAACAGCTGGACTCCCCATAGGAACTTAAAATTGAGACAAGTCCAAGATTTTACCTTGCTAAAAACAACAGCTGGAATCTTCAAGGAGGAAGTGCATGCACCACTGCTAACTCAGCTAGCGGATCAGGTACATTACCTTTCAGCTTTATTGCTCTTCACAATTTTAAACCAATTAAGCTAATTCAAATCAGCATGAAATAAAGGTTACAGACAAGGCACAGTTTCCCTTCCCGGCCTAATGCTATCATTAATGGCACGCTCTTAAATCTTCATGCTGCACTGGTTTTAGTAGATCAGTGTCTAATTGGCACCAGTTAGCTCAGTTAACTGACTGGAGTGAAATTTGCTGTAATGAATTAATCAGTACTTCTTATTCATTCAGTTGAGATTCAGATTAAACTGTGTGAAAACTAACTTTCCAGGACACATTATGTGACTTCAGTGCATCAACATATGGAAAGACAGTTCACAAAAAATGTCCCAAGACAGTGCCTAACTGTTTAACACATGCTAAATTACTCATGCAAGTGACACGTCTCTTGAGTACAAATTATACCCAAAATAGCTTTGCTAAGGGAGCAAAAAAGTGCCTAACAATAAAACCTTAGTAAATGAAGTGAGCTACTGAACATCAGTTTTGCTCTTGCTTCATTTTAACTAAAGCAAAGATGAACCAAATGCTTCTCTCTCTAGCTTGTGGGTCTAAAATTCAGGAGAGTGGGGTTAATAAACATGCAGTTTAGAGACTGAGTTCATAATACATAACAATGCATATACCTGCTACCTTAAAAGATTTCAGGATGGGGATCCTGTTAATTGTTTAGTGAGTGCACTGTATTAATGTGTCAAGCAACAGCTGTGCACATTTGTAAACTCTCACACTGAAAAATCTAGACAATTGTTGGGGCCCAGGAGTCTCACTGAGAGAAGAATGGGATCACAAAAATAGTGGAAAAGCAGTTTATAAGTTGAAAGATATTAAATCACAGAGTGGGTCCCAACATGGTCAGGGAATAATCCTCAAAGACCAAATATTACAGAAAAACTGCTTTGGATTTGATTCCAATAAGAGAAGCTCTGCAGCACAGCAACAACAATGAAAACTGACATACAGGATAAGGTAAGCTGGTCAACTAAATAAAACACTATAGGAAGAAAAAGTGAGCCCATTTTATATAAACTGTTATCTACAAAGACACTGCACAATGCTAATTGCACAACAACAGACTTTGCAGATCTTTTATTTGCACAACAAACTTGGACACAACAGTCAGCTTTACTCTAAATCCCTCTGCTTTGCTGTATGGGCAACATCAGATTCAAAACAAAGAAATACAACAGTCACTGTGCACTAAAAAGTCTTAATCAGCATCCTAAGTCAGCTTGTTTGTGCAGCTGGAACTTGCTGGTAAATGCAGAGCTTGGAAAACAAGCTCTCGTGAAGAAGCACAGAGCTAACACAAAGAATTATTTGCCACAACAAAAGATGTTGCAAAGTAATCCAATTTATTACTCTCACAGCTCCACTGAAAACATGTAAAGGAAAAAAGCATTTACCATTGGAGAGCAGACATTTAAAGTCAAGATTAAAATTACAAAACAAAGTAGAATGGCATCACTTTAAAAAGCAAAAGAAAAATACTGCAAGCAGTTAAAAGTATAAGAAGACTTTTGGAATAGATAACTGACTTCCATTTGTAACATGAACAGGAACAAGATCACATTAAATGGTGATACAGACTTAATGCTCATTTTGGTGCCAGAATAGCTCCCATTTTTTTCCCCAAATCACTTTTTGTCAGAATCTCCTATTACTTAACAGTGAACTAACAGGATGGCTGAGAATGTGCTCAGGCTCTGGTTCAATCAATAATTCAGATCCAAAAACAAGAAAATACATTTTTCAGTCTTCATATGATCTGATATTACCCCATTGTTTCACTCTGATATAGTGGCACATTTTCTTGGCTAAGCATTTATCGTGCCTGTGCAAGTTTCTGCTGTCACTGACCTAACTTGGAATTCTTTTCCAGCTCATTGGTGAATTTTGTCAGTCTGTGAACTACTACACAGATGCTTGTTTCTTTTTTCAGTTATAATAGAGCACATCATTTGTGATTAGAGTGCTTGCATAATTATGCAGGAGAAGAACATTCCATGCTTTCCACAATTCTTAAGTGGGACAACCTACCTCATGGCCAGGACTATGTCAACTACAGTCAGCTGTCTTGGCTATTGAGATCACACTGAAGAGCTGCTTTAATATGACAAGTTTTTACTTTAACCGTGTTTGAAACAGGGCTGTATTTTAATTGCATCATAAATATACATAGGACTTAGGAAATCAACCAAGTTATTATTCACAGTTAGAAATATTTCTGAAAAAGAGAACCTTTAAGTAGACAAATTCATGCCTTACCTTGAGAAAGGCACTGATTTGCCAGAGCAACCTGTCCAGAGTGTAGATACAGATTAAGACGTGTGAAGATACTGTTCAGAGATGGAATTGTAATGAAGCAGAAGGCAACACAAGCCTGAAGTAAATTAAAAAAAAAAAATTTGAATAAAATTCCTATCTCAGAGTTATTGCAATCCTTACTGATTTAAATACACAATTAGGAATCAAAATCTGTAGATCAGTTTTGGGAAAGATTTTCAAGACAAAGCAAATATTATGTGAAGCCCAAAATCAGCAATTTTGAATTTTGAATGAGTATTTCAATAATTATAATTTTTGTTATTGGTACTATTACTAGATAAGCTCAAAACTGACTCTCTGTGACTGTAGCTCAAAGAGTTCTTCTCTCCTCAGGTAACCACCCTGCAGCTCAAGACCAAAAGCTAACTAGAAAAGCAGATTAGTGTCCTCAGGGACAAACCCTCTGCCAAAGTGGTCAGAGCAGGTGCTCTGTGTGTAGTGGGAGGAAGCAGACCGAGCCCAGGGTGCTGCAGCTGCAGACCTATGGGCACAGCCCAAAGCCCTGGATGGAGCAAGGAGCCCCCAGGCAGAGAGAAGCTGGCCAGGGTCAGCCCAGCCATCCTCTGCCCAGGACACCACGCACTCTGAAGTCCACTGCACTTGCAAATAGCTGCCCGTATGCAGATGGACACATCCTGGTTGCCACGTTTCAGGTTAGAAGAAGGGAACACAAGCAACCTGGCTTTCCTGTGATGGCCTGTGCATAGCTCAAAGCACATTTGACCATTTCTATATAGACTCAGAGGCACTAAAGCTGAAAGGAGCACCTTATTTGAAATTCAAATCCTGATTTCAGCGTATCAGCACTGATATCATGAGACAGAAGTTTGAATATATTTTTCACCCCATCTCCCATTCTCTCTGTGACCGAGTTACATAGAAATTTGGTATTTTATTTCAAATATAATTTGAAAAGCGGAGCCTTCCAGAATTCACACAAACACCTCTCTGGTGAACCTTCCTTTGGAGAGGGAGTCAATCTTGCTGCTCTTTTTCAACACAAAGCTGCTATTAGATAGTTTGGGTCTTTTTTTTCTTAAACAGCATCTTTTGGCTTTAGAGAGGAAAGACTGCTGGTAACAAGAGAAAATGGGACTACCAACAGTGTCAAAAATACTAACATACTGGTTTTTCAAAAACTATAAACTTAGGTGGCAGCAGACAGTATTATCTGCAAAGAAAGCAGGCTCAGAGTTTATTAGTCAGACCTACCCTGACGAATGCAGCTGTCTTTCTGGAATGATTTCCTTTCATCACCCTTCTTGTTTCCATTGCTAGCTGGTTCACAGACTACACACACACACAAACCAAAAGCAAACCATTAAGAAAAATGCACAGCCTCAGTGGCAGATAACAAACTGCATGCATTTAGAGAATAGCAAGTGTCCAAAGGCTCCTGATACAGTGTGCCCTCACTGTACTATTTACTTTTACTGGGAGAATTTTAGTGACTGTTCCTTAAAGCAAATATGACTTAATTTGTGAAAGATGACTTGTTTTATTCAAGCCTTTAGCTTATCCTTTCCTTCCCAGCTATAGTGCTGTCACCTCCTTGCTAGCATAAAAATCATGATTTCTAGCTAACACAGATTAAAAAACCATAAACCAAAATAATAAAAGGATTTAAGGGAAGATACAATGTTGCAAAGGAATCAGACGCAGCTAATGCTCACCTGTGACTCAATACAGAAAAGAGATTAACCTTCCCAATCACAGCAGGACTCTGCCTGGATCTGCAGCCAGACACAGTCTAATCTTTCCTAGATGGAGGATTATAGAAGAGACAACCCAAATTCTGAATGCACAGAAGTGCCATTTATTTTATTATAATGGAATCCCTGGCAAGATAGCCCATTTTCTTTGTTGCAATGGTACCATGCATGCCTGTCAAGCAAGAACTTCAGAGTGTTTAGGGGGATAGAACCAGAGGTGAGATCAAAGTTCACTTTACAAACACCTGATTAAAATATTTCAGACGTATTTTGCCACACCAATAATCTGAGCAGGGAATGGGAGAACTGCAAATACATCCCCATTTATTAAGGAAATGTAGATAAACTGTGGCTTACATGAATCAGCTGGACTAGAACAGGCTCCAGATTGCAGAACATTGACCTGGCTTCGACATAGAAACTCAGCTGTTGCTCAAAGTCACGGCCAAATGAAACCTGTAAAAGACAAAAGGTCCCTAGACTTCACTGCTGTAGGGCTTAAATACAGGTAAAACTGCATGCAGAGAAACCACAGATATTCAAAAGTCAAAATCCCCACATATTGCTAAGGAGAAAAGCCACCAGTAACAACAAGCAGCAGTTGGAGAATCTCTGTTCTTCTATCTGTCTGCAATACTTGAGCTTCAGGGAAACATGAAAGTTTTACTGGTTTGCTTTTTTTGTCTATACTCCACATGATGTTCTACTTTACAGATCAAGTATTTTTCAGGAAAATGAAATTTAAATCCTAGGTTTGTGAAGTGTTTTCAAAACTAGCAGAACTCTTGATTCTTTATGGCAGAGACAAAGGCTTGGTTTTGATCATACCTACAAAGCAAAACAAAAAACCCCAGAAAATAGAAATAGATCTGTGAATCTGTATTCAGATTCCTCTAATTTCTAGTTGATAAAGGGCCTCCAACAGATAACAGCATTTTTTTCCTAATTATAGAAAAACCAGTAAGAAAAGCAGGTTTTCCTTGAGTTTGGTTAATAAATACATGTTTATATAGCATGGCAAAAGCCTGTAACCTTGCATTCTGGCAGGCAAGAAGTCATAAAACAACCTTTGTGTGAGAACAACCTTCTTCCAACCCTGTAGATTTAAAAAACCTGAGTGCTGTCAGCTGGAGTGTCTCAGCTGTCAATTAAAAGCAGAGCATCAGGAACAGTCTCCAGGCAGTCTATGTGTATGTAATTTTTCTTCTAATAGAAGTAAAGGTTGCATTATTTATTATTTCTCAAGTCATATGCAAAAGAATTTTTTACAAAATTAGAATAAAATTTACATTTAATCCATACAGTGAAAGATTAAAGAAACTGCACCAGAAAACAAAGGATTGCTTCTCACATTACAGACAACTGTCTTTGCTTTTCCTCTATTTGTACAACTGCTGATTCTTGAGCCCTAGTCTCAAGAAAACTTGCCTAAAAATATAAATTTTTCCACAAAAAAGACTGACTGTAAGGATGACTGTTACAATTGCTTTTCCCTCCACATCTTAATGTGTGCTGGTTTAAATTCATAACTAGGCATTTTGCTGCTATGGGATTTTTTTCCCCCTGAACCAGGACTATCAAGACACAGCAAATTTTATTAATGCAAGAAACACTCCTAAAGGAAATTGTACTTTATTATACTGCATGTAAAGCTTAATAAAGCAAAACAATACTAGAATATTAATTAGCAAATTATTATAGCTGAAGAAAAAGCAACCATCTAGAGTAAATCCATAGAACTGCAACAAAGAACAAAGAGGCCAAGTAGACACACAGCCTGTCAGTTCTGTGTGAAAGAAAAAACAAGCATTGAGAGTGTGTAGTTAGAGAATACAAAAAGCTTGAGAAAGTCTCCCTAAAACAGCCTGACATCTCACAAACAACACAGATCAACAAAAGATTTATTGGAATAAGCATGAGGGATGGGTTGAAAACTAATTTCGAGACAAAACACCTGGGGTTCTCCTGGGACTACTAATTTAATGATACGAATGATCTTATTTCTAAATTAAGATAAACAGAGATTAGAATAAGAAAAAAGTTACACTTATTTTGTATTTTTGAAAGCTGGTATTGGTTCCATTTAGAGCTGGGTAGTGGAACGTCATCCACATAAACCAGCGACTGCTCTGATGCTTCAGTTGCTGTTTAACTTTTAAATACGTGCTCTGTTTTACAGGAGATTTACAAACCTAGCAGAAAATATGGTTAAATAAACAACACGTGCACTTTAAACTTTCATATTGCACCACAGCAGCTTCAGCACTGTGTGGCCTTTCTTTGAGCACACACTTATTTCACTAAAATGCACTTCCCGGGGTTTTCAGTGGTCTTAAGCAAGTCAGAGACTGCTCTCTGATTCAGCCACACAGGCACCTGTTCCTTATGGGGATCTCACAAAAATCCAAGCTCTAAGGTGCCTCCAACAGTTGCACACAATTGTCACTCACCATTTTTATGAATCCATTTATCAGAGCTGCTAATGTTCTTTTCTCATCCTCAAGTGTTAGTGCACTAGAAAAAAAAAATTACTTGGTAAATTTTAGAATATTATCTTATTTATCTATAAAGGTTCAAATGATACATAATATTTTATAAATTTTTCTGTATAAAACCAATTTTTATTTAAAATTTCCTGTTTAAAACCAAATTTAATATCACCAAGTCAGCCATGAACCAAACCAATTTACAGATTTTAAAAAAAGGAAAAATTGCTGAGTGTCTTTAGATTCTATACAAACTTAGACTTTGGCTGAGGAGAAAGAAGCTACACTAATGTTTTTTACTGTAGCAAACAAATGGCTTCAGTCTTGTGTTGCAACATGAGGACTTGAGTAAGAACCAAGTCTAAAAATCTAAAGAAATTATTAAGTCTACTCTTAGAAGGGAGTTGTCCTATTTAAGGAGTAAAGCTTTTAAAATACCCTTTAAATAGTATACAGTGTATAACATTAGTTTATTGTTATTTTGGGGTTTGGTTTGTTTTGTTTAGGGTTTTTTGTTTTAACTAACCTTGCCTCAGAATTTTAAAAATAATTAACTTCACCTTGCTACAGTGCTGGTTTTCTTTACGTTTTAGTAAGAACTGAACTAAACTGATATGCAAAAAGGAGTTTCTTTTCAAAACTATCACAGATACCTATTCTACACCAAGAGTCCAGAGTCTGATTTGAAACAAATTTACATCACATAAAAATCCAGTCAGTCAAACCTGTTTCACTGAAAATGGGTGAACAAGAAGTTAAATTACAATTAACTGATACAATTTAATCCCCTTACCATTATATGCTTGGCTCCAGCTTTGACCTTTAGTATATCAGTTACCAATTTCCAATTCAGACACCAGATGGGAGGAGAACAATAGTTTTACTATATGAATTCAGTAAGGGAGGAAAGAAAACCTCAGCACGATTAGCTCATTAGTGCATTCCCAATCAAAAGAGTCAACTGATGGGCTCTGAAAGGCTCAGAAGGCTTGTAATGAGATCTCCAGGTCAGTAATAGGTTTCCAGTTCAACTGTGAATCAGACCCCTACCAGTCTAACGGCTGTTATCCTCCAACAGCTGTTACAGGGGTCAGCGAGCCCTACACAATGGGCTGGGAGTTTCCTGAACCAGGATGCAAAAACAGATGCAGGAGTTACTTCAAAATAACTGGAATTTACGATGATTTACCAAGAGATGTACGACCATCTTAGCTCAAGGAACTGCTGGTTTAAGGGATTTTAAAGGTCCCAGTAAACTATCAAATTGTTTTGGCAAAGCATCAGAGGAAGCACCAAATATGGATTGCTATAAACTGCTTTATTTTTTTTAATAAGCTGGTTTAGGTACAATATATTGTTCTATTTAAAGGCTGAAGTGGCTTTTAGTGCAAGATACAGCCAAATAAGGCACTCTAACCCAAAATAAAACACTCTAGCTGGTATTGGAATTACATGCTAAATCTGACCTCTTTATTGACAATAAATCTTGCATTCATGGCCTATCAAGGATGAGAAAGTTTTAAGTTCCTTTGCAGCATCTGCCATACTAAGAGGCTCTGGGCTCAGAGTGCCGAAAGAAATTGTGCCCTTACAATTCAACTCAAACCAGAAGGAAAAAAAGAAAGTTTGTCCCCTTGACAGATAAAATTTGCAGCATTGTGATCCTGGCTCTGTTTTCAATCAGACACAGATTTTGGTGTGATTTTTGCAAGTCACCTACAAACCACAATGTTTTCCACACTGCACAACTGCTATTGAAACAGTGAGGGTGCAACAGGGCACAGGGGATCCCAAACAACCTCAGCTCTCAAAGTCAAGGGCAAAACAGAAGAGGAGGAATTAGGGAAAAGATATAGATGGTTCAAGAGCTTCTCAGTTCTAGCTTCCCCTGCTCAAGTTCCTAGAGATCTTCCAGGTATCCTTTTAAAGATTTCACACCCCTTTGTAATGGCTGAAAATAGTGGCTCACAGAAAGGTATAATTGAGTATGGCAATCTGCTTTAGTAGCTACATAATCACTTGAATCTCAGAACTATCTTAGTATTCACTATAACTCAAAGATTACATTGGTTTCACTCTCAAAATATTCTGAAGATTGGATTGTAAAGTCTCTGCTTCACTAGAAAACTACAAAACTTCTGCTACTTCCCTTTTAAAATTCTGCTTCAGTATTCAAAATACAGCAGTAATTAAAGAGCAAATGGTACGTGCTGCCACTTCACTGCACAGCTCTTCCCTCAGCACTAATTGGATTCGTGTCTTAATCCACCTTGAAACAAATAGTCTCAGAAACATGAAACCACATCAGGCAGCCCAACTTTGCATAAATGAGAGTTCTTAGTAGAAGTTCATCTTACTTCACAGAATCATGCATCGTCTTACAGATATGCAGGAGAGCATTGAGTATAACGGGATCCTTTGTCGACTCCTGCTGATGCCTAGAAAGTGTTTTAGAAAAAGTGGTGAAAAATCCTGATCTGTCAAAACAGAAAACAATGACTAGAATAACATCCATTTAATGTGTAACTCCAATCACCAGCACTGCATGACACTGCACAAGTTTTGAACTCAACTGTGAACCAAGGGAACACCAACGATCACATGGTTAATAGATGTACAGTTCCAATAAATGCCAGTCAAGAAATACTATCTTAATTTACACAGCTGAACTGCCCAGCCACAGACTGACTCCTTAATGGACACAGTAAGGTAGACATGTGATACACTGAGGCAGTCTAAGAACATCAAAACAAAACAATCCTGGATTTACCAAGATATAATTCCCCAGCTACTTAGGGACAGACAGGAAGGATCAGTGTCACGTTTAGGTACAGAGGCACATGGGCACTGCAGCTCCACTAAGATGATTAAGGGGCCACAGCATCTCTTGTGTGAGCAAAGCCAAGAGAGCTGCGCCTGTGTGCCCCAGAGGAGAGAAGGATTGGGAGGCTCAGCAGTGAATAGAAATACCTGAAGGGAAGGTGAAAATGAGAAAAATGTTTCAAGAAGCCTGTTAATTATTTGAAAAGGACTGCTTGACTTTCAGAGCAGTTGAATATATTTTCGTTTTCTAAGTTCATTTTCAACTGTAGCAGTACTCCATTCTGTGCTGTCACAGCAACTGGAACCAACAAGCAACATAAGCCAACAAATGCAACACAAACAAGAAAAAAAAGCTCAGACAACAACTATTCTGTTAACCCATACCAAGTCAGCATCAATATAATTACTTCAACTCATCTTTCTTTGTGAACAGTCAAACAGCCCATCAATAAATAACAAAATTGACACATTTCCTTTTTTCTTTCCCATAGCCTGGAAAACCTTCACAAACTAAATAGCCAATATACTGACTCCTCTCCCCTAGCCATCATCCAATAAGTTTCTCAGAGCCTCCAGAGTGCATTTCACCTCAACAGTCCCCACTTACTTAATAAAAGATTCCATAATGCACTTGCAAACCTCCACTCTCACACTTTCCTTCTGGAACATGTCCAGAAATGGCAAGAATTTCTCCTGAAAGTACAAATACATAAACAAGTAAAATTAGGTATGTTACTAACAACACACTAAAACAATAAATATTTTGGATAAGTTTTATAAGCACAGTTATTTAGGTAAAATTATTTTAATCTTTTTTAAGAGCAGTAATTCATCTCAAAGGATGAAAAAGAAGAACAAATAGAAGAGGACTGCTGGCTGAAAGATGTGTCAATTTATTGATTGCACAGAACCAGAAGGGAACACAAAATACAGAACTGTTTGAATCTAATGTTGCACTTTATTTTTAAAAGCAATTATATGCTTCAAACACCTTAAGATCATGACAAATTCAGACAGCTATGGAAAAAAAGGTAAGATATTAAAAACAATTAAAACAGTCTACACATCATCAACAACTTCGCATGTATCCAGAGCAAGTTAAGAATGTCTAAGACATTTAAATTCCCTTCAAAGATAAGGGTCTAGGTTGTTAACATACTGAAATACTTAGTTTCTGTATCATCTCAAGAATATAGTGAGGGTAACTTTTTCAGAATTATCCAAGCAATTTGTGAACAAGACTTGACTCCAAATCCACAGCATCAGTCTTGAATTTTACACTTCAAATGGTATCTCTACTTTGACACACACTCTGTACCGTCTTTGTTCCTATTTTTCTACCTCATATACAGTCTCTGACCTGAGTTCCCCTTTCTTTCAATGCCAAATGTAAGTGCTATGAGAGATCATGTTAAGTACATAACACAGAAGCAGCTATCAGCAATTACGTTAACACACATACACAAATAAATGGTATTTTACCTTGCATTGATTGTCACTTATGCGACAGTAAAAAAACAAACTCAGAGAATTTAACAACCTAATGAAAAAAGTATAGAAAATTGGAATTGGAATAATAAGTACTTAAGTAGTAAGCAGCAGAAAGCTCACAAAATATTTCTGCACTTAGCTACTTGACAAAAAATCCTTCCGTTCTGTGAACCTGTAAAGAATCTAAATATCCCAGTCAGGTACATTCTCTTGCAGAAACAGTGCCAAACAGTTCTTCTTAAAAATTTATTAAACAGAATATCACTTACCACTGAAAAAAGCAGAGCGAAGTCATAGATATAGGTAATAACTTTCTGAATAATTGACTGCAGCTAAAGGGGAAAAAAGGAAAAGTAAAAAAAAACCGGGGGAATTATTGTAATATGAGTTAAATTAAGACTATCCACACCAGAGATTATTCTTCTCTAGTTATTCATAGAACCAAACCAGTTAAGATGCTTCAAGCATTCATCAATGTAATTTCTCTCCCCAAAGCAGGACAGACTATAGCTATGCTGTTCCCACACACTTTTCCAACACACCCTTCAGAACCCATATTGAACAGACGCTGACCAGCCTGCCCAGGCTTTATTTGCTCTTCACTTCCATAGTCAGGGACATTTTTTCAATTTAGAGTCTCCATGTCCTCCAGCTCTCTGCACTAAAAAACTCAGCCAAATAAACAAAAGAAAAAAAAAACCAAACCAGTTTGTTAAATCTTCTTTTGTAGCCACTTTTTCTACCCTCCAAGTAACCACAAAAACCTTCTCAACTAATCCATATCTCATTTGGAATTCAGTCTCAAGAACTGGACACAATAATTCACTGAAGCCTTAACAATGCCAGGTAGAGATAGACTATTTTATGGTTTACTTCTGTTTAAACAGCCTACCATGATTGCTCATTCCCTTCAGCAAACACCACGGTTGATGTAGGAGTTAACTATTGGTACTTCTAAATACGTAAATCATTCAGGTTTAGCGTTTCTCAGAATTAAAAGATTGATGTGCGTGGAAAAAAAGGAGGAATAAATCACAGCATTACAGAGTTCCAAGAGGCTTCCCAAATTATAGCTAGTGTTTAAAAATAATTATTTTGTTATAAGAGTTATCAGTCATGTTTAAGAATTAATTCCATTTAAGAAGATGCACATCAGATTTCTACAGATTTGACAAAATAAGTTCTTTACCTGTGGGTAAGCATCTTCAAATGCTCGATCAGGAGTCATGTGTTTGATAACATCAGCCAGAACTGTATTGACCTCTCGCTTCTGTGTAGCAAGAAACAAGGTTACAAAACACAGGAATGAAGCTGGCACATAAATCAAGTCACTGTACACCACTGGAGCAGGATAATTTACTTCCATTTGCCAAAGCATCAGCTTTTTACAGAGCTCTAGTTAAGCCAGGAACTTTAGCTATAGCTCCAGTAAATCCTTACTTAAACTGGCCCATCTGCCATTAAAACAAAAGGATAAGAAACATTCAGTGCTCTGAGGTGGTAAAGCTTCAAAGCTGCATCATTTGTCCTCATTCATCTTTCATGAAAGGAAATGCAATTTTTCATTCCTACACACTTACACTGAATAGTTAAAGCCTTTCCGTCTTTAATGCCAAACTGCTTATACAGCCACTTAGTCTGCATCAGAAAAATTCAAAGGAAACAAGGTAATTTTCACCTACCGTAAAATGTCTGCAGGTATACTCCACCCACACTTCAGCACAGTTGATATAATCCTAGAAATACATGTCTTATGATTACCAATATTTGCAGGAGACTGTGAGAAATACACTTGCAAAAATTACACTTAAAAGAATTACCTCTGAGGTATGATTCATGCAGACCTAAAGATTTGGACTCAAAAGCTACATTTGTGTAATAATGTTATATAAAATCAAGTTATGCTTCAGCAGAGCTAAGAAAAGCAGCGATGATCTAAAGATATGACCAGCCATAACATTTTTTTTGCAGCTGTGTGTATTTAGAAAAGGTAAACAATGTCATGCTAAGCATCTGCTTACTGAACAACTGGCTACAACTTTGCTCTAAACACAGAATCAGTAGTAAACAGAATGGACAGTAACTCACCTGTGGGTTCTTCAGCTTTGTTATCACCTTCCAGGCTTCATTTAATATTTGAAGGCGATCATTTTCAGGAGGATCAGCCAATGCCAAGTTTAATCCCAGGGAGCGAAAGAGGAGATGCTGAAAGTCAGTGAGAAATTTTAAATTAAAAGCAGATAATGCATGTCCATCCGAGACTTGTCTGGCAGGTACTGTTTGCAGAAAGATTTTCAGATCAAATCACTTGAATAATTTTATTCAGGTGAATACGCAAGTTATGTTGGCAACTAAGAGCAAAAAGACCTCTGTCAAAGAAAAGGAATCGCTACAAATTCCATAAAAAATGTTACCTTTGGGAACCCAGACTCATCACACTCTTTAATCATGCCAATGAAGTCCATTGATCTCGCAGCAATAAACTCTGCTCTGAACGCCGACATTACTGAATTCAACAGCAAAGCACTGCAATGAACACAACACAGATCAATGCACATCAACAGCAACTCAAATTTGGTAGTCCCTGCATTTACATCAATATGAACTTCTTAGACTAACAACTGTCCAGCATCTATTACAAATTTTTTAAAAAGCAAGAGAATAAGGAAGAAAAGACCCTTACATAAATCGAGTTTGCTTTGATGAGGATTAATAATGCATAAGCAAAACAAGAAAACATTAAGCCACCAGATAAGGAAAAGGTAACCCAGCCTGTACAATACTTCTTCCACACAGGTGTTTGTGAAACCATCATTTTAGCAGGAATTTACTAGAAATATCAAGCAAACCAGGAGTAGCTGACATTTAGAAACTTACTCTCTGTTCAACTACAATTCAGAAGAATACTTAGGGAGGGCAAATCCCTGTTGAAACATTTCTTAATTGATTATATTATATATGCATTATAAAAGCCACATTTCTAGCAGCTGCACTGTTAGGATTAAAATAAATCCAGAGTCAGGGTCATGTGATAACTAGCAATGACATATTTAGACATTTATGATTAACCATTCAGACAGGTATTTGTGTTATATCAAACTGAAGTCACAGTGGAAGAGTGAACTCACTGCATTACTGTAACATCCAGTTTACTCAGCCATGAGCTAGCTCAAGAAGCTGCCTCATAAAACACTGTGCCCTTCACTAGTCTGAAACAGACAGTTTGCATAGAGGGCAGTTTACCTTGAGGGAAATTCTACATGCTTAAAATAGCCAGCACCTTCTGTGTTTCTGCTCAGCCTTAGTGGTCCCATCACAGTTTGACTGGAATTTGCATTTTATCATTAGACAAGCACTTCCAGTTCACTAGGTCTGTGCTTTGCAATACAGAGAGCAGGCCGTCACTTTTCACTTCGATGGCTGCAAAGTAGCTCATGGAACATATTGAGATTATCAAAAGATTTGTATACTGATGCCTCTTGCTTTGTAGTATTTTGACAGTCATGAGAAGACATGAAAACACTGAACTCCACTTTGAAAGAAGACTACTGTTTTAAACTGGATTACTCAACTTCCCGATAAAAAAGACATGTCCCAAAAACATTTCTTTAAAAAAAACCCCTCATTACACTCAACATTTTATCCTTCCTTCAAAAAGCAAACAGGAACAAAGAGGAGGAACCTAGCCCATCTTTGCAGTGAAAAATGCTAAAAGTTGATTTTAAAATAAGTTCCACAAAACAAATCAACACCTATACAAAACAATTTGTGCATCAGAGGATGTGGATTATTTTTATCTGTACTATACACTCTGATACAATACCATTTTCACAGCACATTTTTTAAATCATGCTTTTCCCACACTCCTTAGCTCAGTCACAGAATGCTGGCGTTCCTCAGCTAAGTGATTAACATATTTTAGTTCCTCAGCTGCTGCAGAATTGGACTGTGCAAAGCACATTAAAAAAAAATAGATAGTTGAAAACTTTTACAGATCTCAGCCAACCACCCTAATAAAATGAACAGAGAGGAGGCCATCAGCAGGCCAGACTGCAATCACAAAACCCAGTAAGTACATCCAACTTTCAGACCAGACCATCTTCGTGAACTACTCACTGAAGGTGATTACCCTGCACACAGACTTCTAGGAGATGTTTGAGGTATCAACTTTAATGCTGAAAAAAGCAAATCCCTAAGTATTACCAACTTCCAAAGGCTGCCAGCTGCTTTACAACTTCCCTTTCTGAATGCATGTATGGCCTGACTGTAGCTAGTGGAGGATAGGGGGAACGAAGGGGAGGAAAACCCAGAAAAATGAAGCAAAACCAGGAATCAGAGACATGGCTGATGGAGAACACATTACATGTCCTAAACTTTGGCTTAGGAGCCAGAATGCAGCAACCAAGTTAAACTAATTAACTTTGGCTTGACAAGTAATCTACCACATTTTAGAATTCATCTCTGGAAAACAGATGTTCAATCATGATTTAGTAAGCTACTGGGAGAGTGAAAGCTACACTATGCATCCAAGCTGTTTCCAAAAGAGGGAGAGAGAACATTATTCCAGGGACTCACGGGCACTCATTACAGACTCATCTCTTCTACACTCTGCAACACTTACTTGTTCCCCAATTTTTTGCATCTCTCCATCATCTCAGTAAGCAGAACCTGGAAAAATTGCTTATTAAAATTAGTGAATAGAGACTTTGCAAATATATTCTGCTTTAATTGCTGTACTGAAATCTACTGAAAGCTGTTTTAATTACCTCTCCAACACATTCCAATAGTCCTGTCCTATCCTATATTTACAGCACAAGCAAACAATGGTGTAGCACAACATAAAACACATCCTCTGGAATAGGTACAGTGGCATTTCAATCAAAACCACCATTTTATGGAAGCCAAATCTGCAATCCTTCATCCATGCCATTACTCCAGGTAATCACTATTTGCCAGCCAGGACAGTTATCCCTGGCAGCAGAGGTGAAAATTCTGCCAGACTGCAAACCACACTGACAGATGAAAACAGCCTGTTCACTGTGTTAAGCTACAGGTTACTCAAATCATTTTTATATCTGTATGACAGAAGAAACTGATGAATTCAGGAAATAAAGATTAAACTAGCTAAAGAACAGAAGGAAACAAACGGGAATACTGCCTATGAACTTGAAGTGGTCACACTTGAGCTTTGTGGAAGCAAACATTCTTCCTGTACAGAAGAGAACATCAGACAGTCCTATGTAGGCTCTCTACACTCGAGAACTGACTGAGGGGTGGTTTTTCAGTAGGCAAAATTAACTCTTCACCACAACACTTCCTTTAGTATTGAGCATTACCACGTTCACTTACATCTGGGGCATGGTATGCAATGCACTGCAAAATCCAGTCTATAGCAGGAGAATACAGGGTCAAATACAAAGGGATCTCCACACATTGCACCACCAGCTGGTTCTGAACCGTATCCCCGTGTATCTATTGAAATAAGAGAGAAAAATACGTTGCTGTGAAAAGGCATTTAATGGGAGATATGATAAACTGAATAAAGTTTGTATATGAACAGGAACAACAACAGACAGCATCACAAAGGTACAGATATTCTGAAACATTCATTGCAAGGCAGGGGAAAAAATATCAAGCTCCTAACATATATTATTCAAGTCTGGAAACATGCTGAATAGAGCAGTTTCAATTTATCAGAATGTATGTAAAATTTCCCGTACTATATCTGGATATAGAAACGCCCCTAAATCTAGATTTGAGAACTTCTAAGATTTCTTAAAAGTATGTGGCAGTTTGATTAAGGAGTGTATTTATCTGACTTTGCAAATAAAACATTTATTTGCTTACTTGTTTAAATGTTAGAAGAAAGTCAAAAAAATTTTTGTTCAGGCTTTCTTTGAGTTGTGGTGCCACTTCCATCCCAACCTGTATTAAAAGGAAAAGATTTTATCAGCATCTATCAATTCTCCTTCAGAATGAGACAAAAACACATTTGCTGAAGGAATACACCCAAGTCACACACATCAAATCAACCAACAGCATTGAATCACATGCTTTTGACTGATTATTTCCTTGCTTACTATTAGAGTCATGTCCACTAACAGCTGTGGTAGTTACAGCTGTGTCTAAACACGATCCTAACATCAGCTCCAAGTATCTGTAAGCAGTGAGGAAATCAGTGTCTACTCCAGTGCACTGCAACAGCCTACAGCAGCACAGAAAATCATTCTTACTTATTAAAAACACTTAAAGAGAGATTCCCCATTCTTAAAACGGAAGAGAAATTATTTTTTGTTTGTTTGTTGAAAGGAAGAGACAGGCTGCTGACTACTTGAGATAAAAGCAGTAGTTCCAAGAAGCAGTGGCAGCACTGGCTGCAGTAAATCTTCGATACAGATCAGAGGAGGTAAATGACAGCCTACCCTGCAAAGGTATGCTCTGGCATAGACTGCAACCAGTGGATCTCCAATCCCTCTAATCATAGATGTTAACCGTGGGAGACATTCCGAAATCCCCCTGTTTTCATCAGAAATGAAAATGAGTTTCAACAGTCAACAACAGAATTACATCACCCACAGATAACTTCAGTAGCTGCCTTGTAGACTAACAACTGAGCATGAGTTACACAAATACCTATCAAAGAAAAAGGATACTAGCACAAAAATTTATTTCATAAGTAAAATTTTATGCATACAATAATACCTATCCTGTATTCAAATAGCAGTATCTGCTATTCAGAGCCAGACAAATAAAACCAAAAAACTCCTCCTCTAGCTTGGAGGACAGCAGAGCTATGGAAAAGCTGTAACTCAGCGGAAGGAAAGCAAATGCTTAAAGCAGAACTGGCAGAAGTCCTTCCACGTCTCATTTTCCCACAGGTCCTTTTTGACAGAGCTGTACTAGTGCCTGGATATGAGGCCCACTAATTCCAGTAAAAGAACTGCTTTTTAGGGACAATAAAGTTGTCACCAGAGTAGCAATTTGGCTTCCAATACCCATTTCAAAATATAACTGAAGAAAATCAATTACAAAGGAAGGAACATTTCCTGCTCAGCAGCTGGCACTGTTTGGCAACACATTAAACTTACACCAAGGTTTTCAATAGATGGTGGTTCATTGCTCCTAAAATACTTCTCCAACTCTCTCTCCCAATCTGACATCAATATTTTCCCTTCCTTTTTCTATCCTTTTTCCCACACTTGTCATGTCATCAATCTTCCTTCCCCCTCCACCATCAGAAACCAGTGGTTTTCAATTTGCATTGGCATTTGTGACACCTGATATCACAATTGTACATGTATTTGAAAACTGAGAGCACTGTTGTATTTCAAAGTGTATCACAGTTCACCTTTGCTTTTTTCATGGTATTTTCATTAAAAATTCCAAAACCTCTCTGTACTGCCTCTTCTCAGTTCTACTAAGACCCTACCCACTATTAATCACAGAACTCTCATGCTTAATTCCTTGAATTAGTTCCTAAGTCTGCCCATTCACTTCCTTTCCATATTTAACATTATTCTTACGTTTTGGATAGGAACTTATTGCACTTCAGTATTGCTGCTTCCACATAACTAAATTGAAGCCAAGTTAAGGAACAAAACTAAGATTCACACCATTGAAAAACCTGAAGCAAACATATACCAAATGCATATTGAACAAACTATTTTAAGGCCTTCTATAGTTAATGTCACTACACTTTGTTGATTTTTACAATTTATCTACAAGATTTTGTTTCAAAATTTTTCATGCATCATCTCTACTTTGTCACTGCCAAACTGCTCAGAGCCAATAATTAAGCATTCAGTTTACTATGAAACATGACTCAAAAGTACATTCAAAACATACAGCCTGAAACAAACAAAACAAAGCCAGTATAAACATCAGATCCTCTGGGTTTTATTGAAACAAACATGTTCACTTTCGGAAAAATCTACAAAAAACCTGCAGACACACTCTGAGGGTCTCATTTGACAAGGATACAATCTGGGAATGAGTTCTCTGATTGAAGCAATCTTGAAAAACCAGTTTAAGCAAGTTTCTTTAGCCGTATCGTTAACACTCTCTGGAGAAAAGTTATCTGGGAAAAAACAACCCAGAAATAGTTACATTCTTTCTGGAAACAAGTTACTTTTCATTCTAGGTTTAAGACTGTATTCTCTTTCCATTCATCAAGAAATTAAGTGCACAATAATAAACTAGGCAATAGATTTGCTTCTCAGCCCTCTTGAGCAGCAGAGCTGAGTACATAACAAGAAAAGGTAACAGTTTTGTAGTAAATAACATTTCAGAACCTCAATTCAAGCACTCAGAACTCATCTCAGAGCTGCTACTGAAAAATCCAACCTCTGCCTCTGCTCTTCCAAAAGCAGAAATTGTAAAAGAAGAAGATACAGGGAATCTGTAACAAACATGTGCATATAAATCTATAACCGCTAGAGAACATACAAAAGAGATTCAAGCACTCAAACTCTTTATTTTAAAGGGCTAATACAAATTTTAAATAATAGTATTGCAAGAAGTAGGACACACTAAACACGGACAGAAACCTTGTTTCTGTACACTCAACACTGAACACATCCTATTATAAACTCCTTGTGAAACATTTAAAATACCAGTGCTTCCCCACTCCTGCCCCCAGAAGATGAGAAGCTCCACAAGAAAGTTTCCAACTTCCAGCATGAGAGAAGCCACATTAGAACTTCCTGCACTCAGTCAGTACCCTTCTCATCTAGGACCTCAGGAGTTCTCACTGAACTTTGTTTCACTTGGTTCCCAAAGGACAAGCTCAGAGGTTGGGCCTGAAATCCCCAAAGGTTCACACGCACAGTCAGCACAGCACAGATTTTCCTTCTCCCTCCCACTTTTAGAGCTGCTTGGGAAGTTCCCACCAGCAATGCCTCTGGCAGCTGTACAGCTGCAGCAGGAGCTCAGCTCTCCAGAACAGAGGTAACTGTGCCCAGAAATTGTGATGTGCTGTGGGAACTGTCTGCCTTCATTAATGCTTGTAAGAGCAGTTTGTCAGATCTGCAACAACCACATTTATCTTAACTATTTTCTCTAAGTTTATTTCAAATTTCAGTATTTGTTGGTTTCAAGTTTATGGCTGCAATCCTATGGACTTAACTGCAAACTAATGGTACTGTTCCATTGCCAACTACAGGATGTTTCATCTTGCAAGGATGTGCACTTAATGCACTCCAAATTGCAAGGAAATGCCTGTATTTTCCATGGAATGTTTCAACATCTTGTTAAAGAGGTTCTTCCACATTCATTTGTACTGTAAATGTCAAATTCGATTTTTACATTGTGTTGGAACTTCAACTGAAAAAATAAAAAGGGCCCAAGTTAGAAAGTTTATGCTAGAAGCAGCCGGCTGCTATTTCCAAAATTCCTCCTTAATCAAAGCAAAACTAACAAGTTTCCAGCAACAGAAACATCTATTTACCAAAAACTGAGACTCTCAGCTTTGTCACATTTCTATCATTAACTTTAAGCTATTAAACTGTAGTACTTTCAGAAGAGAGCATATGCTAAGAAAAAAAAGGAAAAACAAGTCTCCTTCATCTAATCTGGCCATTCCTGTTTAATTCTCTCTCCCCCTAATAAACTCTGTATTAGAGAACTTACACGATTCTTTGTGATTTCAAATCTCAGGAAGACCCAGTTTACATTTCGTAACAGCAGAGCCACAAGCACATTTTATTATAACTTAGGTATATCCTTCGCAATTAAAATGCAAACTCGCATGAGCATTGTGAATAGTGGAAGCTGTAAGCAATGGATTTTACTCTGTTAAAAACTAAAAACTTCTAGATTCAAATGAGAAATTTTCTGTAGGAAACAGAGTAGCAATGGTCCTGTTTAAACTTCCTCAAGTCTGGATATCATTTTTTTCTGGAGTGGAAACAAACACAAAGTTACCTGGCAGAGAGACTCGGTTATCCACGCACATTGACAGAATTCTTTCATACACAAGTTTCCCTGGTTAAAAAAAGAAAAATAATAATTATTTTTAAAAAATCATAACAAATTAACAAACTGTAAAACACAAAACGTTGGTACAAAGGTTCTCTTTCCAACATACAATGAAATTAGCTGGAAAAAACTTCCTAGAACACTGGCATTTTGCTGCCCTCTAGTGAGGCTGAAATGTTCAGTGTGATTTAGCGCTTCTCACTATAAAAAAAATTCTCTGGCTCCCTTAAGTGCAGAGGTAACACACAGGTCAGATTTCTCCCAGGCCAGGAAAGGACAGCTGGTGTCCTGACTTTGCTGAGTTTGGATATTATGTTATCTCCAGCAGCTTTCACCAAGTAGGAAGGAGCACAAAGAGGAAGCACAACCTGAAAAAACAATTGGATCTCTGTTGTAGCATATCCTGCTGGCACCAAAATACCCTTCAACTCTGAATACCATTGTACATCTTTTCCATAACATGGCAGAAAAACAAAAGAGTCACATGAAGCGGATGACAATTTCACTTACAAGTTTAAAAATATATTAAAAAAATCAATAACCACATTCGGATCACTTCACAGTCCCTATTCAGCTAAAGAAAACTTTCTGACTTCTATTCTTCAAATACAAAAATAATAAAAGATTGAGTCAAAAGGCTGCCAAAATCCAAAATATTTTTATAATGACAGCGTGTTTTAAATTTCAAAATGGAGAAATCATGATTTTTCCTAACATTTTGTTCTAGATATTCACTAATACATAAAGCACAGAATCACAAAATGAAATATTTTTATCTTAAAGACTTTGCTCTTAGGAGTTTTTTGACAATTAGAGACCATGTTTACCACTGGTGTCCAAATGTTTATGCTGGAAATATTCCATGTTAAAACCACAGTTCATTTCAGCCCTTTTTGGATAACTTTGATGCTTTCTAACATTACAAAAAAATTAATCTTATTAATTGTGTACTAAGTCTGGCACAGTAGATACTTACCAAAAGTATCAAGGATATCTGTAATTAAAACAAATTTACTTGGATAAAACTGGATTACTGTTGTGTCTGAAAGAAGCTTAGAACACTAGAAGGAGAAAAAAAAAAAACAAAGAAACATTTTTAGAGGTCATCGCAAGTTTGTGTTTTTACTCCAGAAAAGCTGGAATGGATGAATATCCACAGATGGAAAGGGCCAATATGAACTATGAACCCAAAAGCACAAGGACATCTAACATAACACACCGTGGTGCTTGTTGTAATTTCCAGGATATTCGTCATTTCCAGGGCTAGTCACAGACCTGGTTTTCCTTCACACAGGGTAAGCTACAATGCGGAGTTTCAGCTGACCATGCAGATCTGTGCATTTGTTCAGACAAGACAAATTCTCTCCCAGACAAAGCATTAAAAGGCGCTTCTTCTTTAAAATAACTTCTTTTAAGGGTGCTGTTCAGTTTTTCACCATCTCTCTAAGCATCCATATCAAACATAAAATTTAATTAAGAAACAATTCTAGAAGTGTAGTTAATGAGCTTTCCAACACATTTCTGCAGCTCACATAACTAGTTCAAGCATTCTGGAAACAGACTTGAGCCACAGTCAGCTCCAGGGAGGACTCTGTAATCAATCCTCACCCACTGGGACCCAACCTGATCATGGCATTTGGACTACAATGATGGCTGGTACAAAGTCACATTTGAAAATGTATTACCCACTTAGTTCTACTCTCGTTGGAGCTTTTACTGAAAGAAAACAGGCAAATGACTGACTGGGGAGAGAAATCCACCTCCTCCTTGCTTAAGCCAAACGTGGCCTCTGGCCCCGAGTCTTCTCTGGTCTCTAAGACTGACAATATTCTCTATGAGCTCCATCCCTCCTCTCTCCTTCACCAGGAGACAGTTCTTCAGTCTCAGTGGGATAAATAAAGTTTAAGCTTTTGTTACATTTCAAAAATCCAGGAAGCAATCCAATACCTCACAAGACCGCTCTGTTTAAAGAAGGAAATCGTAACATTTGAATATCCTTAAACTAGGGGCACACTTAGTCTTTTTGCTTTATTCATCAGGGCAACTCAAAGAGGGCACCAGAGAGACAGGTGAGAGCATTCACATCCTACAACCAGCAGAATCTTCCCTGCTGCATGTTAAGTCCGTCACCTTCAAAGAAAGGTAACTCAGTAGCTGTTTAGGATCTACACATACCATGAACACTTAATTACCACTTTTCTTAGAGCTCACATACATAATCAACTTACTTCAGCTTACTCTAAGTAGCCTAACATACTCCATCTTGACAAGTAAAGTATCTTGCAAAAAGGCACTTGAGGAATCATAGAATCACAGAATTGTTTAGGTTGGAAAAGAACTTCATGATTGTTGAGCCCAACCTTTAATCCAGCACTGCCAAGACCACCAGTAAAAAATATCCCCAAGTGCCACATCTACACATCTTTTAAATACCTCCAAGGATGATGATGCCACCACTGCCCCGGGCAGACTGGTCCAATGCTGGAGAACCCTTTTGGTGAAGAAATTTTCCTAACCAGATGCCAAACTCACTCCTCCTACTGCATACTAACCAGTCTGTAACAATAATGACAGACTACGTATACAACCACAGCCTGATGTCAAGAGAACTGCTCAGTTCTTTTAGAGGATACAGCACTGCAGGAAGAGCCACAGCAAGTAAAGTTCAGTGAGCTTTCTACCCTATCCTGTTTTATAACTATAGAATTATTATCCTTCATGAAACTTTTTAAATTCATTAATTACCCAAGTACCTATTTCATTCTAAGCCAGTCTTTCAATTAGTGATGACCATCTGCAGCATTAAGTGCTAAGTGAACAACACTTTAGCATAGATGAACGTAATCAACTTTGGTACCACTTTCCTAAAAGGAAGCAATGAATCCCATGTTAGAAACTGTATTATTTCAAAATTGTTTGTGAACCATTTGCAAAAGAGCCCATGAAAGTATCAATGCATAGATTATCACTGCCTATCACACGTATATATATATATATATTTACACGCATATTAAAGCACTGCAAGTACAGTACATCCCTTCTCCTTTTCTTCTCATCCAAAGACAATATTCACACTTCACAATCCTATATGTGGATCTTTTTAAAAGTAACAATAATAGTGCTGATTTCATAGTATTACAAAAGAACATTAGTCACCCTAGGTCACCTATAACTGTTTGATCTCACTTCATTAATGTTTCATTTCCATTTTTCGGTTTTTTTTTCCTTTCCACAATTTAAGATGAAATTACTTCAAGCAGTTTTCACAAGAGTATCCAGAATGACCAAAAAAATCCTGACTTTATATAACCCCACTGGATGACTACGAGCATTACATCAGTTTTACAGCTTTTAAGGATGTCATTATCTCATCTGTCCTCTGCTGCACTCTGCCTCTGGCCTTTTTTAAAGGCCAAGCCAAACAAAAGAGCATTTAACCGTCCTATTTCCCCTTGCCCTCCTCAAAGCGCATCACCCCAAATGACCCAAAGGAAGACTGTGGACAAGTTTTAAAACAAACAAACAAACAAACACAAACCCCACACATACCATTTAAAAAATCTGGGGCTGTTTTTGGTAGCTTGCTAAGGTCCTAAATCCTATTATTTAATTGCCTTAGTAAGTTTGGATGGGTAAAATGCTGATGTTCAAAAAGGCATTCTGGTATTATTTGGAGGGAGCAAGGGGCTGAAGGGGAAGAGGACAGGAAAGGAAATTACATGCCCTAGAAAGAGCTGATACCACGACATGTTATTTATTCTAACTATCCTTAAGCAGGTAAAATTTTCACATCTGCCATTTGGTGACTCCTTGAGACTTCCATCCCATGTAACCTAATCAAAACCACTATGTAACAACAAAGCTGAAAATCCAAGTACTGTCAGAAGTCATAAAACTCTGACAGAAATGTATTTCAGAGAAGAACAAAAGACAATAATAGAAAAATAGTAGAAAGCCTTCTTTTCCCAAGAAGGAAATTGGACAAGTTGTATCACCAAACTCACTGGTTCAGCGTAGAACAAAAACGTAAAACTGACCTGGATGACTATTTTCAGAGCTTTCACTTTCTGATCAGAGGACCATGCATCCTTTAAAGACTGGTTTAGTTCTTCAATTCGGTTCATGTAATCCTGCTGAGTCAAATTCAACAGCTCTTTCTGTGATCCCTGGCAAGAAAACACAAACCCACTTAATAAGAGCAGGAGGGAAGGAAGAAAAGTGCTGTTATTATAGACTCAAATCACCATGTTGTGGGGGAGAATCCTACAAAATGTATCACAACTTCCCTTCAGGTCTTAGGAACGTAGGTTATGAAACATCTCAACTTTGCACAGTAAAACACTGCAGCTTGAGAAATAACTTGCGTACTCAGTATTTCTATCAAGCTCATAACTGTAACTTGAATTAAACTCAGGTAGACAGTATGCAGTTTCTGCACCTGATAATTCCAAAATTATCAGATGTTAAGGCTACTGGGCTCCATGAAGTTTTACAGCAGCTGCAGACCGTACACAGTAAGAAGGTAAATCAACAGCAATAGATCAGGTAAATTTTCAAATCACAAGTTCTAGTGATACAAAAATATGATTCTGCCTGAATCCTGTAACAACAAGGATTAAAATTACTAGAGAATTCCCACATATTTATCTAAATACTGCATAAGCAATTGCAGAATCAGGACCTTTATAAAAGGTTTCACAAAAGATTTTTGTTTCACAAATTCCTTTCACTGTTATTATGGTGCTGTAATTTCATCAGAAAACTTTCTCACCTCTTCCAGATCATCAAGTTCTTCTAACCTTGTCCTCACTTTTTCAGAAACTGCTGAACCAGTAGTTGTGGCTTTTCCTGTAAAGAATTACATGTTTACATTTCTTTAACATTTAAACACTGGGGCTTCTAAAGAGAAACAAACCTGAAGGAGCCTGACATGGACCAGTCAGCTTCTGTGACAGAAGTGGTACGATTCATTTAGTGAGTATTCCTGAAGACACACATCTGAACATACCTACACTGCATTCACTCTGAACAAGGGGAGTGACAAGTAAGCAAAACTGAATAAAAGTGGATTTTCTTGCAAGTTTTACTGGTAAGAAAAGAATCACCAGATAGAACCATAGCATAATTTAGGACAGAAAAGCTCTGTGGAGGTCTGTGTCCAACTCTCCTCCTCAAAGCAGGTCCAGTTCTGAAGTTATAACAGTTGCACAGGGTTATATCCAGTCAATTTAACAATATCTAAGGATATAGATGTCACACTCCTCCTGAACATCCAGTTTCAGTGTTTGACCATTCCCATTGCAAAAAAGTATTTTGTATTTTTGCAGAAGCTGAAATGCTGCATGTTTATTCATACATAAAAATCCTGATTTACTATGCTGACTACTTAGCCCAGATTCTCTTTGCTAGAAGACATGATAAAATATTTAACATTTGGTTCTTTTCTGAACACCCAGCATACAGCTGAAATCATTTCACTTTCATGTAAAGAGAATAACTGAGCATGTTCCCAAAGGACTTGTTTGCTTTCCTTCCAGTTAGCAGAAGAGCTGATAAACATGATTCTCAAAATATCATTGCTCAGTTTAAATGGAAGAAACTTTTAAGCTACAGTGGAAGTCAGTGCAGTGAAATAATCACAAATTCATTAGCCCACAGAAATAAAAAACAAGGTGGTTGGGTGGCTTATTTTCAATAATTATTTTAAGTAAAAATCCAGATGTCTTATCCACCAAAAAGCAAGGACCATGGTGTCAGAATGGGGGAGGCAGGAAAACAACATTTCAACAGTTCTTGACCATAAACCTGTCACTGCACCCTGCCTCAAGCAAACTCTGTTACTGTTAAAGAAAGGGCTCACCTTTTTCAGATCCCATGTATAGATTCTGTGAGGAAGCAGAAAAGGCAGACTTTTAGAAAACATGTACTCACTAGCATTCCAAGAATGCATAGGGTAATTACACTGCTAATTAACTCTCTTATCATTTAGTAGATGCAAGACCAGAAGTTATTTGCATTGTCACAAAAAGACAAAGTGATGGCTTCTAAATATCAAAAAACTTGGACTCAGCTCTAAAACAATCTTTGTAAGTGAGAGCTTGTGATTCAGCTCGCTACAACATTAAAACTGAAATTTAGAGGACCAGTATTTACCCATGAAAGAATTACAAAATAGCAACATCCAAAATCCATTAAAGGTCTAGAACAAATAAAAAAAAAGGGTGGAAGCCACCACTTACAATAGAAAGTTTCTCTGTTGTTGTGTATCTAGCAAGGATTTCGCCACGTTTGCTTGACCATGGTTCAAAGTCACTTCCTACTGCCGAGCTCTCATCTTTATCCCGTTTCCTTCGTGCACCATCCTATGACAGGAGTACAAGCGCAAAAGTTAAATATAGATCTGGAAAAAGAAGAGAAGGCTGATAAAGGTCAACTTACTGTTTCAAGTGCTTGTTGAGCCTTTCAAAAATTACAATATTAAAAAAAGAGATCCATATTTAAATAAGTATGTCAACATAAACCAGATAAAAGCATGTAAATAAAAAAGAATATTCTATTAATATGGTATATTTCCTATATTAACCTCTTAATTGGTGAGACAATACATTTTATCCAGGGTTGGCTTTGTGATTTTGGTTTGGTGTTGGTTTTATTCTACTTAGTTGAGATAACTGCCCCCAGTGTTACCATGGGAGGAGCAGCAGTCACAGGATCCGCAGCTGCTGCAAACAATGACAAGGGATCGGTGCCATCCAACACACTGCTCAGTGGGTCCATCATAGAACTAGAGGAGGAAGAGGATGTAGAAGAAGTACTTCCTTTCCGGTTCATCTTCTTGGTCTTGGATTCGGTAACCTAAAGAAAAAGTTCAGAACTATTAAACAAAAAGGTTTTCTCCTACCTCACTTTTCTTTAATAAATCATCAAAATACATGCTGCATAAATTGTGCTGTTGCAATGAAAGCAAGGAGACATCAAACAAACTCTTTAGAGTGAGCACCAGCATTTAAATTGAAGCTCCCCCTTTTCCCTGAATCTGGAGGCACTCACTCTCCAGTAGCATTTCCACTACTTTTTTTTTCCTTCCAATTCTAGGTTTACAAAACTGTAAGAACAACCACTCTGAATTTCTTTCTCATACCCCTCCTCTATTTTATTAGGTTTGTCCCTGTCCTCCAAACTCTTTCTTGCTATTTAATTTCCTCTGCCAGTTTCATCTTTTCTTCTCTCGTAGGACACTCAAGCCTGGAGCATCAAATCCATACCTAAGGCGACCGTCTTATCTCCCTACTGACCCTCCTGAGCAGAAGCTGCTGCCCATTTATCATTCAATAGTGGATAACTCATCTCTTTGAAGCTGGATTTTTTTTTGTACATCTTTAAAAGCCTCTTATACATCAAAGAAATGATAAATGTTTTAAAGTACACAGCTGACTGGAAGTCAACCCCAAACCAAATCTTACCTCAAGCAATTATGCAGGTTATTTGTAATGCAACAATTTGATGTTAAATTTATCCATTATTCAGCATTTAATGAAACCAAGAAAACCCACAAGCTGGAGGTGCTGTATTTGTCAGGAGACTGTTTCTGACACATAACAGCACCAGCAAACTTCTGTAAAGGGCAAACAGAATAACCCTTGATGCCTCTAGAACAGGTCACTAACGCAGAAAGCACCTTCACAAGAACCACCACCAACCTCAAAGCCTTTTAATTTTAAAAATTAAATGCAAAAAGAGGAACACAACCAGTTTGAATTCAGATTCATTTTCCAAAAGCACAAAAAAACTCACTGTAATGGGTTTCAGTGGATGGTAATCGCCAAAATCCAAGGGTACAGATTCCAGTTTGCACACTTCAGATTCTGACACATAGTTTCTTGATCTTGCATGCCTTAAAAAGCAAAAATTAAGGGAAAGTATATATGCATATAAATAACCACGTGCTAAGAGAGAAGCATATCCTACATCTATATAGATGCTTATTTACAAAAAAAACGCATATTGAAAAATAAGCAAACATAAAGATCCAAATGTCTCTCTACTGAGATAACATAAAACTAAAACTGGAGAAATTTTACTTTCAGCCATTTAGTTGTACTCTTTCTTAGTTTTTGAAACACACAGAGCAGCTAATTGTTCTTTTCTGTTTCATTCAAGGTCCTGAGAATGTTTATAGCACACACTACTGCCTCAGCTGAATTAGTAAAATCAGGAGATACACAAAAAATTCTTTAATCAGGCTCCTAACAAAAGCAAACAGCACTTCCTCCACATAACACACATCCTTCCCACAAGAATTAATCCAAACTTTCAAATAATTCCATTCCTACTCAATTTGGAGGATTTTCAGGAGTGCTAAGCAGCCAGCTCCTCTATAGATACCATGTACCCAAAAAATCCAAGTTCCCTTAATAAAGAAAGAATTATGGATTAGATAATTTATGGTTGTGCCACTCCAACGAGAAACTTCTGACATCTAATGAGACAGAACAGAGCAACAGAAAGACTCCAGTGATCTTCACATCCTTATTTGTTTTCTTGTGTTTCTTGACCTCCAGTTCCTTTTCTTTTTGCTTTTCTCCCATTGTTCAATGACTCTTCTTCCTCATTTGCATCATGGGTTAATCAGAATCTGCGTGAAAAGTCCTTCAAACTCTTTCTGGCTACACAATTATAACTTTTCTTTAATTGCTGACAGCTCTCAGCACACCACCCCCACGCCGAAATCAACTGCACTCTTAATTAGCGTAAGCACAGCTACGGCTCCGTCCTCAGCAGAGCTGCGCCGCCGGCCCGGCACCCGCGCAGCTCCGTGTAACAGCAGGGTGTTATGAATGTGATCTGTACCCTCCGCTTTCTCAGACAGCAGCACCGGGCTGCAGTCCCACGGCAGCGGAGCCGCGGCACCCAGCGCCCCGACTGCCCGCGCCACTCACGGCGGTCCCGGTCCGTCCCCAGGCCGAGCGGCCCCCAGCCCCACGGGCGGAGAAGCCCCGCAGTTTCCCCTCTAGCACATCCGGGGCCGCCCCCGCTTCTGGGCGAAGGTCACCGAGCATGACGGCTGCCCTCGCCCAGCCGCGGGCACCCACAGCCCCCCGCCGCCGGCCCCNGGGGCACAGGCGGCTCCCGGTGCCGCGCCGCCTCACCAGGGGAACGCGGCCATCTTGCGCCCCTGCGTCACATGACCGCGCGCGGGCCGCCCCTTCCGCCGGCAGCGCCCGCCCCGCCCGCAGCGCGGGAAGGGCCTGAGGGCGGGCGCGGAGCGGCCGGCAAAGCTCCGCGAACAGCACCGAAATGCACTTCTTGGTAAAGATTTAAGAGTTTATTGTGCAGAATGCTTTAAGTAAAAAGCGAGACTGGCGAAAATGAAACAAAGTACAAAAATAAATAGACTTTTGTAATGGTATCACAATTCCACACAAAATAAAACGATAAATACGTATAAATACAAAACAGCAAGTACCAAACCAAATTCTGGCACTTGTCAAGAGAAAGGCCTCATGAAAGTTAAAAAAAAAAAAAAAAAACAAACCCTTGTGCTATAATGCTTTATTACACACTGGAAACATGCTTGAAGAACAAGAGGTTTAGATGTGAAACCCTAAGAGAAGGGAAACATTCACTTCTACTAACACACTAAACCTATCTGTGCATCAACATATTGCCTATGCTAATAATAAATACAGCACATAAAACATCCATTAGAAACATCAATCTTTAGTGCTGCTCTATCAACAGCACTTTTTGTCATCTGTGACACAGGTTACTCTTGTCACTGTAAATTCTTCCCCTCTTGAGATGTTTTTCACTCCTCAGGAAAGCTGCGAACTAAAACACAGCTTTGATGCCCACCGGGTGAGCAGGAAACTTGCCTCGGGCATTTTCGGTATTACAGCTGAGATTTTAAAGCACCGCAGCATTTGTATGAAGGAGGCAGGTCCTCCACTGGTGTAAACTCTTATATTTACACCATTAAGGGAGCCCCCCTGGCCCCAGGCTTTCAAACAAACCAAGCAGTGCCATTCTTCAAAGGGCTTGGGCAGTGGTTTTGCCATTTTCCAAGCACGAAATTTGGGTAACTTAGTGCATGGTATAACACACCTGCTCTGAACAGCATCATGAGCTGCAGAGGACAGACTTGGTGGCAGATAAAAGCCACAGGCTGGTGCCACAGTCAAGCCAATCCACTCACCACTGCCCCTGAAGGTACTGTCCTCATCCCATTACTAATGTTCCTCTTTCATGCTATTTACCACAATGAAATTTTCAGTTAGTCTTTTTTCTCTTACATTCATGTCAACACATTACAAAGCCTCCAAAGTTAGTCTGCTGTATTGTATTGACACTGGGAAAGTAACAAAATATAACCTAATTTACATTCTGGCAGTCAGTTCTCTACTGCCAAGACTATACAGCCAAGCTTTTCTCTCTAGAACTTCTTAATATCATGTCTTAAGTTCATTAAAACAAGGTGGAGAATCATGCTCTCTTCAAGTTGATGGATAATATCCATCAGTTGGAAGACTAAGGTAAAATATGACCATGACCTTTTAATGTTAGATATTCATACACGTGAAAGTGTTGGGATTTGGTAAGGATTCCCCCCACCCGCAGAAATCATGACTTCAGTACAAGGGCCTGTTAGGTCACGGCAGAAGATAAACTGCTCAGAAAAACTGCAGCTGTCATCAATCAAATGTAACATACCTGTATTACTATTACAGACTGAAATTACTATTTAAGTCTGGAACAGTAAAACAGTTAAAATCTTACCTTCTGAAGTTTTTGTAGAACATACACGTCTCCACATTGGACAAATGTTGTTTCCGTAAGAAAATGCAGTAGACAGCAGGCAAATAAAAACCCAGGACTCTTTCGGTAGAGTGCTTTGATCTACCACACATACGAATGCGCAGTTTTGGTTTAGTCAGAGTAAGGACGTCCATCCGCCCAGCAGTGAATCTGGGCCACGTCTGTCCAGCTCAGCAGAAATGCCAAACATTGGGTACAAGGCCTTTAGTACTGAAATTGAGCTAATCTCATTCCTACAGAAAGTACATTCAAAACAGCTGCTGACAAATCCACTGATGTGCAAGCTCACTTTTGTTTAAATTAAGTTTGGGGGGTTTTTTCACATTTAGCTGCTTTCACTTTATGGTATGAAACTAAATATATACCCATGACTTACTTATGGTGGCACTCATACACAGAAATTGCAGCTTAAGTAATGCAAAAAGCATATGTCAGACACTAGAAAGTGTGAAAAAGTCACAAATTGCCTTCATGTTGCCCTGTGGTAGTCCTCAAATAAACAAGATTATGAATCTTTTCTATATTAATAGAGGTCTGTACACAAGTTCTAACATGCTATTTTCCCACAAGTGTTAGAGCTTCAAAGCATATTACTTCAATATGATTGTGTTCATGTGTCATCTGAAAATGACAAAGTGGGTTTATAATGTCTAAATATACACATATGTAAAGAAGATGCAATATTAAAAATCAGTGCTGAGAATGCCATCATTAAAACACAGCCATTTTATCCCAGTGAATGCTGTCTTCTTAAATTGTCACAACATTTGGCTTCTTTCTTTGGGTTCTTCCTGCATATGCTCCTAAAAATAAGTAGAAACATTACCATTTTACAATTAATAGTACTGGTTTTTTAAACAGGATTATCCAACAAAAATAGCTGAAAAAAATTAGGACAATTTTTTTTAAAGCAGTATTACGCATTCAGTGACTACTTTTAAAATTACAGTTTTCCTAATGTTACACCCCAAAAACCTTATGAAAACTACCTATAGGTTTGAAAGTAATGACATTTTATAGTATTGCCTTATTTGATAACTATTCGATCTTCTTTTCTGCTACTCTGAAACAACTACAACCACAATTCACAAATTTTTAAAAGAACTATCACACAACCAAGACAGATTAAATGGCTGATAAGTTTAACTATGCCATGTATTACTTTGAAACAAATTATCAATTAACAAATATTATACAAGTTGAATACTTAAGATAAGTCTTTCCTTTTGTCACATTAATTAAAACAAGAGACAGCTGTAGGCTCCCATATGTCAATATAAGACAATCAGAATTAGAAGTGCAGTATGAATAATGTCATCAGGCAGAGCCCTTATAAAAGGAAGGATGCTTAAGTAAAAAATAATAAATAAACAAACAAATAAGTTTTTCCACAGGGAACAAGTATATACATACATATATTTTAAAATCCATATTATACTATGCATAGCACAAGTATCTTCCAGTAATGAGGGTTCAGCACCGCAGGCTGCTAAGAAGTAGCACAACTCAGCATTCTTTAGGTTCAAGCAGTTATCAAGAAAGTGCAGCAGTGTGAGCAAATATTTACAGAAAGCAGTGAAAATCATACCACAGGGTGCAGAGCAGTGGGAATGGAGGACAGCCATGGAAGAGAAATGACTACCAGGCAAGTAAATGAACGTGACAAAGTGCGTGCCAGTCCTTTTTAGGCTCTTCAGTCACTCTTGGTCAGAGCTGCAGTGGTTACTTACAGGTGTCCGAGGGCTACATTCAGCACAGGCCAAAGCAGCTTCGGGAATGCCCAGAGCCCTCACTTCTCAACAGGCTCCCACTACACAAAAGGCATTCTCACTGGCCCAGCACTCCCAGTGCTGTGCTCTTCAGCTCACCTGGCATCTTGCAGGACAGACAGCTAGGCTGACATGGTGCTTTATTAGTGATTAACACTACCCCTTAACTCAGCCCAAGTGTTCTCAAAGTCACGTAAAAATCTCACACACATAATAGGATATTACAGTAACAGCATATGGGTGTGCAAAAATCCTGCAGCAATCTAGACTAAGGAACTGCAGAAGGCAAATTTGCATAAAAACAGTGACAGTTCTTCTGAAAACAATTATCACCCATCCTTTTCCAGTGGCAAGGGGCAATCACATGAGGCCTCTCTCCTGGGACAAAGGACAGACCTGCTACTCACACACAGCAGGTTTAAGGCTTCCTGAAGTGCTGGCCTGACAGCCAACACACTCCACAGCCCCCACCATCTCACAGGGGCAAGATGTGCCCTTGGCTTGGCCAAGTGCTGCCACCACCCAGATACTCTGTGTGCTTTGTGCCCTGTATTTCTTTTCCATAGAAAAGGGCACAGGGCAGAGCAGATGAATAGGTCTTGTTGTAGGAGCAACCTGATCAACACTCTATTTACCATACCGCCAGACTTTTCACTATTCACATTTTATCCATATATAAAGGAAACCATATTCTATTTAAATATATTCATATTAAGTCTTTTCATTATTGCAAAATTCTGCAGATTGTTTCTTTCATGCCAAGTGTTCCCCATGTAATAATTTCAGAATGCATTTCTATTCATTTAGTACAAGAAGTCTAACCTAGGGAGCACATAAAGCGTTGGTGTTGCACCACAGGAACACATGTGATGTCCAAGCTCTGAATGAGGTTACACTGAGCAACCAGAACTAACCAGCATACAACGGGTTAGCCACATCTGCCTGAAGTTCCAGGAAGGCCACTACAGAAGACATCCAATGACTTTCCAGATATTTGACAAACAGCAACAAGGCAAAGAGAAACTTGGAGATATATGCCAAAGGATGTTCTTCATTGCAAGTATGACCTGTCACAACTTTGGTAATCATGACTAAGATAAACCCAGGGACTTCCTTAGAAGAACAGCACACACTGCCAACACAGAAGACTGAGACAGAATGCTTAATTGGATGTCTGATGCCAGACACAATGTAAATACCACTGCGATTCATTATGAGCTCAGCGTGAATTACATGAGTTTGGGGATGGCATCCAAACCTCAAATCAGTGCCAAACCTGACACTGTTGGGTGTCACTGGTGTGACACCACTCTAACACTACTACTCTTTTACAACCTCTGTAATACTGCAACTGGTAGAGGTTTTGATTGTTCTGTTGTCCCTGTTCTTCAGCACACTCATTTACTAGTCAATAGCGAACTCGCAGACGAACACTTGTCTTAATGGCTACCTCTGGCTGCTAAAATTATATTATTTACTCTGTTTTCTGCTTTATTATTCAGGGAGATTATTTATTATCTTTGCTAATTTTTCTGTAGTGTCACTGAGTCCAACCAAACAACTGCCTTGCTCTACTTTGGTGATGACAGCACTGCCAGGAGAACTGACAACAGAAAAATAAATGAACACACTCTGGTTGTGATCTCACCATCTGCCTTTTTTTTCCCTCTCATACTGCAGTGTTATCTATGTTTATGTATACTGCCTTACTATACATTCTTCTGTGGCAACTTCTCTGGACTTCACAAAATAGCATCTGGGAAAGCATCACATTTAAACACTGTAAAACGCACTGTATTCAAACCTGCAGATACTCCCTGCCGGCACTGCTCTGGGGCAGCAATAAGTAAGCACTTCCCTTATAGGAAAGGTTTCATCCTTAATACATACAGATATTGAAAACATTATGGAAAACAATTGAAATCCTACTACATTACACATTTCCTTTATTAAGCCCCAAAATTCCCAATTTTTATACTTGACTTGTGGAACTCTCCTTTGAGAAGCAAGTGTAATTCAGATCTTTAATAGTTTTAAGGCCTATAAACCACTTTACCTTTTGATAAATTTAGGTTTGTCGCTTAAGAAATTTAAAATCTAATTAAAAAACCAGAAATTGTGTAACACCATTCATAGTGATTTATTAGAGGTTCAGCACTATTATCAAACATTTTAAATAAAAGGTAACCAACCAGTCATCTCTGTATGGAAGCACAGAAATACTACACTTTTAAACTTGGGTCATTAAGACTCAAACATGCTGTAAGATGCTATATAATTTTTGGACTGTATGATGAGTGAACACCCACTGAGGAGTCTGAAACTGTCCCTCCCGTCCTTTCAATACGCTCCATGCTGAAGATGTGTGTCCAGAACTAAGAATCAAATGACATGAAAATTCTAATCCAAGTCTATTTTGACTACTATCAATTTCTCAAGAGTTCCAGTGAATATATCTGGCCATCTTTTTTATGACTGGGCATCTGGTGAGTGAAAGCAAATGAGCTGTGCAGCACATTCTATATACTACGTTTATAGAATTTGAAAGTGGATGGTTCAGTTACCAGCGCAGGTTTGTTTGAGGAGATAGGTTAGACTTAAGGCATAGCAAAGCAGGTGCACAAGGAAAGGAAAACAATATATTGCCAATTCATTTTTTCTAGGTACTAGTAACTTATTTACTATAAGATCCAAGCACCAATTTTCTACACACCTGAAACAGCCTTGTTAGACACTCTGTTCTCTGAGGCCTTCTTTCTATTTTGCTCAACCCCATTCACTGAGGTCTTAGGGGTTCTAATTAAATATAAAAGAGTTAATAAGTCACTTGCAACAAAGTTGAAAGGCTGTATACAAAACTATAGACACTATCAAAATGTGTTTGGCATGAAAACATTTCTACCATGTCCCACAGAGCCTCTTCCTGAGCACCTGTACAGTTCCTATCGATACTATTATGGCTTACATAGATACATTAAGTAGGGGAACATCTCCCCATGAACAGATTGAAAAACTCTATTCAAGAAACTGCTTTCGTTTAGATACCATGGCATTACAGTCTACATATAAAAATACACATATTTCATTAAGTGGAAGCAAAGCTTCATGGAATGAATGTTACAAATAGAAATGTTGGAACAGTGTAAATGAAGACGATACACAAGAGGATGACAACAATAAATATTTTCCTGCAGCATAAGGTAAAACAAAGCTTCATCACTCTCTCAAAATAGTGAGAGAAGCAATTATTTTTACTCTGAACAACAGCTGTACCATTATGTGTAAATATTATTCAGCAATCACTGTTCTTGCACTTTGCATTTACTTTCACCTTTAGGCTAGAAACATGCTGCGCTCTTACCCTTGTCTGCAAAGCAGTCTATGAACTGGGGCATTCTGTCCTTGGTTTGGTTGAAGTATGCTGTTAAAACACAAACTTTTATTAGTGCTTTTTCCCTTTAAAATTAAAAATCTCTCAAAAATACCGAATTATGAATCATGTTTCACATAATGAATTTCAGAAAGGCTAACAGGTTTTGTAATGCAAATGACATGTAGGCAAAGTGGCTGGAATTAAAATTCCAGAATAGGATTATTACTTCCCCTATTTATAATAAAGCAACAAAAAAGCACAGATAGATCTCCCTCAACAGTGCTTTGGGTCACCAGTTATTGGTGAGAACACAATAAGGAAAAAGGGCTGAATTGCTTACAGTAGTCCTTGAAGGCTGAACTGCATGAGTAGACAGCATGTCTTCAAAGCTTTTGGGTAAACATGGGATAAAAACTGTTTTTAAGGGATGCTGGCTATCTGACTTCAAATACAAGAAAAAGATGCAGACAGGCCTCATAAGAGATCAGCTCTTGTCTGCCTGAACAACATGTACTGAACACTGTAATTTCTGTGACCTAAGCAAACAATCACACGATCAAGGAACAAAACTTTCTTCACAACAGAAAGCCACTTCTTTTCTGACAGCTTCCTAAAGATAAGCATTATCAATAACTCCACTGCAAAGTAAAAGGTATTAGGAAGAGTAGCAGTGCCAAACTGAAGCTTAATTGTGCATCTCAGAGAAAAACATTGAACCCAAGCACCAAGACTTAAAGCCATAAATAACTAACTTTTGAAGATAAAATTTCAGAACTGACTCTGAAGAAAACATATCTTTCTTAACTTCTAATAAGCTAATAAACCCTTTTCTCGGGCCATGGTAAATCAGATTTCACTAATTTTCGTGATAATAGTAGCAGGAATTGAGCTGATCGATGGCAAACTAACAATACAGATCACAGAATCTATCATTACAAGACAGTTTCTTAAAAGCATCCTAATACAAGTAACCATCACCCACCGGTTTTCAGGAGTTTTTTGTTTGATGATTATTTTTTTACTTGGTATTCCCATTTCTGAAGCCCTAGAGAAACAAAAGTATTGAAACATATTTCAATTAGCAAATCATCATCCAGGTCTTGAACAGAAACACTCAGAGAAAGCCTACAAGAGGAACTACACCTACATGTAATACTGCCAGAGCAGCCCTACAGATTATCACTTCTTTACTCAGGAGCAACTGTAACGACTGCTCAGTACACTGTGTTGCAGGATAATGCCTGCTACCATTCCCAAAAAAACTTTGCCAGAGATACTCTATCAAGTATCTCTATTGCTAGGCTCTTTAGATAGATAAAATCACTTGGAGCACTTTTTACAATTTGCAAAATCAACCATAAACTAAGCATCCACCATTGCATTATAGCATAAATGCACAACTTAGAATAAACATTTTTCTCCATATAAACAGTAAGTCTCTTAAAAGTAAGAGCAAAATACAATTAGCAGGACACCATGCACCTGGAAAGCTTTTTACTCATTCTTCCTAGCACAGATGTCAGTTTGCAAAGAAACTTATTCCATAAACTTCCCATCACTATTTCCTATGCCTTCTACTCCTCCTCTTGGACCCCTCCCACCAGCCCTGCCCACCCAGGGGAGAGCTGCACATACTTCATGTACTTTTTCCTGTCCAGAGATTTCTGCGTAGCTGTTGAAAGTGTCACTCGCTCTCTTGGGCTCTTTACTTTATCCTAAAAAAAAAAGAAGATACTGAAGAAAGTTACCTACAAAAGCATAATTAAAAATTTAGATTTCAGAAACATTGTACAGGGTGAGGAAGAATTCTTAAATGCAAAATGATTCAGTACTTAAAAGTCTTGAAACAGTTTACGTTCCCTGGAATGTAACACACCATTTGCCTGAGCATCTTCTCTTTACGAACTTCACGATCGTGACGCAGAATATTCATTCTCTCCGATGCCTCCATTGTGAAAAAGATGTCATGGATGTCATACAGAGCAGCTCTCAGCTGGAAAGAATAATTAAAATGTTAATAAAATATTCAATCAAGTTTACCTGTCCATGGTTTTGATCATCAAGCTCTTTTCACTTTCAATCTAAACAAAACACTTCATAATTTTGAAATCAAGTAATATTGTGTCAAGAAAAAAAAATGAATCTTCTCTTCTTGAAACGTTTTACTCTAAACAAAGCCACTCTCAAGGTTTTATGTACTTACATTACAAAAGCAGAATAGCTAGGAAAGACAAAAAAAAAAAGGTTTAAATTGTGTCACCTGAGCCATTACTCTTTCATGAAGGGATGCATCTTGTGCTGACACACTTCCTCTTTTCAATGGGGCTTCAGACTGAAAATTTTTGATGAATTCCAGAGTATCCTGGGAAAGACAGGAAAATAAGAGTAAGCACCAAGCATAACCCTTCATAACAAAGCAATCATTGCAAACAGGACACATAGGACATAGATTCTTTGTTTGACTTGGACTTTATGACACTAAGCAATGCAACACTCAAACATGTTCATGTAACAGCCCCAAAATCTTCTGAGAGCAGAAAATGCAAGATTTCATCTGCCAATGGAAGGCAGGAACAAAAACAAACAGAAGAAGCTGCCTATTACAAAAAAAGCTGATCTTACTTTTACAGTTTGCTTAAGATGTTTCAGTTTTTCTGTCTGCAGGAGCCTACGAGTAAGAAATCCCTTTGCCACTGCAGTGATCTTGTCAAACTTCATTTGTATCTCCGGACTGAAAACCTTATTAAAAAAACCAAAACATTTTTCTAAACTTTTGATTAAAAAAAGCAAGAATTATGAATTATTTATCAAATAACATCCATCAAGTGACGTAAGTCATCAAATAAAAAACAAGCTTTGACTGAGCCAAAAGTACCCACCATAATTTAGCAGAAGCAATATATTTCTGTATTATTATTTTGCATATATGAATAATAACCTATACAGTTCTCTTATGTAATCAAAGTTGACACAGGAAGGGATACTAAAATCTTCTGTGAGATTTATTACTGCACAGCTCTTATAAAGTTACCAGTGCCTTACAAAAATGAGGGCCTTTTAAGACAAAAATAAATCTTTTTTTTTCCTTACCTGAGTCCACCTAGTTTTGATCCTATTACTTGGCCTGCATACTGAGGTTTTTATAACTCCACTACCTGAGGGTCCCCAGAGATAGAATGAAGTTTCGCTTGTTGAAGCAAAGGTGTTGGGTGTTGTATGAGCAAAACCTGCACGCAGAGCAGAACACACAGTTCAACACACGCTTCTGCCACTGAAGTGCTGCCTGTGTCTGTGCCTACACTCAGCTCGGGGGTCACAGCTTTGTCTACAAGGTCAGCCATAGGCAAGAAGCAAGCTGAATACTTCTGATTGATTTCCATGCAAAATTTGCTGAACAGAAGATAGAACAAAACATTTCAGGATGTTCTGGAACAGATGAGAGGTGTTCCATCAGCCGTAGCTGCTCTGCCTGGTAGTTAAGTTCCCTTGGCAGAGCCCCTCTAAACCTTCTACACAAATGTGACCACCTGGCCCAGCGCTGTGCAGCTACATGGCATGAGGATAATCCTTCTGGGACACGATACAAATCCACATCCTCATCCTTGATCAAAGGAGGTTATTCTTAGCTTGTTTTCCTTGGATGTGCCCTAAAACAGTTACATAACAAATGCAGTACACGGAACAGTTTGAGGATGGCTGAACCTGTGCTAAATGCCAGTGACACAAAGATGCAACAGACTTTGGTTCACAAATGCTGTCCCCAGCTGAGGGCAGCAGCTGTCTGCGTACCCTGAGCAGCCCTAGGGCAGGAACACTGCACTTATCCACACAGTGGGGCAGCTGCTCCAGTCAAGCACTGCAGAACAAAATATATCACAACACTTCATCTATATTCTTCCCTCCCAGTTTTACCAATGCTGGTGGAGTTTGTGTTATGGACTGTCTCCAGCTGAGACTGCACACTTTCCAGTAAGCCACTTTCACTTTTTTTCCTCCACTCCAACTCCATCCTACTGTTAATATTCACTTTGGAAATTTCTATTTCCGTTGTAGTAACCTTCTTTCCTTTCAACTGTCTCTCCTGCTCTTCCAGTTCCTACAAAAGGAAGATTCAACCATAAGACTATTTTTCTAATTCTGCAAAGCAACAGAATATACATTTAAACCCAACTGCTTCCTGACAAACTTCCATATAACACACAACATTTGCTTAGAATTTTTCCTGTTGACCGTACCTTCTGCAATTTCTCCTGTTCTCTCTCTTGTTCAGCTATCAGAATTGACAGTTGTTGTGCATGCTGTTCTTCAAGTCGCTTTCTCATTTCTTCAAAGGCCAACATTTTAGTTTTTAAAATATCTTCTGGGAAAATACATAACAAAGAATCAAATATTAAATACCTTCTATACGATCTTTGCCAGAGACATATATCGTTTATCAAAAGTAACTTACATCATCAGTGAAAAGTAAAAAAGATGTTTTTGATATCAGGTTTCCTTGATATCAAGTTCCCATTATGTATATTAAAAGAGGGACATGGAAAATACAGCTGTAAGAATTTTACACTTGCTGGAGTGAATTAACATTATTTTTGCCACTTCAGTGTCATTTGGTAGAGACACAAGCAGAACTAAAACAGTCTTGAATTTGAAGAAAATACCTATATGTTTTTTTTTAATTTACATGGGCTATCTTTTCTTTCAGTAATCTTATTTAGACCTTGTGGCGTAAGACAATTTTCTTGGTAAAACTAGATTCCAACTTCTAGATTCCAACAGGAAATCAGTATTTGTGATGTCAAATTAAATTAGAGAAATGAGGCTACTGAAAAAAATTTACATGCAATAAAATTTTAGCCTTTTGATACACATATATACTTAGAAATACCAATGACTAATGATCACTGGGGTTTTTTCTAAAAGATTTATAAACTGAGAAGTAACTCTTGAGTACAAGAAATCTTTTACCTTTCGCCATAGTTTCAAGGACTGCGTTCTTGGTAACGTAAACTGATCCCACAGGATATTTCTGTTCTTGCAACCACTGCTTCTCTTGTTCTTCCATTCCAACTCTTAGAACACAGGAACTGTTTTCTTTTTGGCAGTTCTCAGTGTCCAAATCAAGTCTACGTTTTACCTTTTCAAAATTTTCTGGAAACTGCTCATTTGCTGAGGAAACACTTGGAGTATTATCCATCTGCTGTCGCACATTCTTGCTCTGCATTAGTAGTGGAGATGGATTTTCTACATCATAAGATTTATTGAGTTCCATTGGAGAATTACATTTAGTGTTTTCTGGCAAAGTAGCTGGTTTCATTTCATTCACAGCCAGGATCTTCTGTGTCACTGTAGACTGACTGATGGCAAAGGGCTCATTCACTTTCGGAGGTCCCATACTAGTACCGGTCTCTACTTTATATGGCCCTCTGCTGTCCATCACCACCTGTCCTTCCACCGTAGCCGACACCGTTCCCCTGCTTTCAAAGAGCCCAAAGGAATGGCGATTTGGTTTGCCAACCCCCAGCCCATCACAAGGGCCTGAAGAATTCCTGCTGACACCAGGAACTCTGCCAGGGCAAACCGTAGTGAAGTCCACCATGAACTTTGGCACCGATTCAGACACATTGTTTTTATCTGCAATATCTTGCATGATTAAATCCATCGCTCTACCCTTGCCTTTAGGACTTAACTCGTAAGCATTAACGGGGTTGTTTATAATGATGTGTCCCATGGATAAAGGCCTTGGGCGCCGTCGGTGCATTTTAGGGCTCATGCTTGGCTCTGGGCTTGGCAATTTGGCATAAGAGCCTGTGAGGCTCCTGACAATGCTGCTGTCACGCTCAAATATAGAACTCTTTTTCAATTCCTCATCTGAATCTGAATCTACCAAAGGGGGTGTTCCAACTCTCATAGGTATGTCTACTTTAGAAAAACTGGATAAAGTGGACATACTTGTGTTATTTGCATGAGTAGAGGCACCTTGGAGAAGGGTATTTGATTTATTAAGACTGGGTTTATCGAGCGTCTGAGCAGTGCAACTTCTGCCTGTCAGCTTCGCTCTCTCTTTCACAGAGTCGGTTGTTTTAACGCCGTCATTTTCTTTATCCGAGTGACTCTCACTCGTACTCCTCTTTGAACTGCTTTTTGAGGGACGCCTGCTTTGCTCTTTCTCTATGTACTCCCTAGACTTCTTTATCAGGTTCTGAAGACTCATTACACATGGATCTTGGACATCCTCGTCCGACGGAGACCCCACTCGTCCCTCCTGCTTTTGCAGAGCATGAGACGGGAGCTTGTTACACACCTGGTCAGGAGACGCAGCCCTCGGACAAGGCGCGTCTTTCGAGAAGCGACTCTCGCTTGGCTTTGAAGCAACGTCTTCTTCTGCTGCTTTAACTACTTCTGTCACATTTGAGGTCATTTGCCCCGCAGTATCTGATGGTCTAAGTTCTGGTGTCTTTTCCAGGTCCATGGAACCGTGCCTTTCAGGAGAACATGTTGAATTGATATCTGACAGAGCTGTGAAGTCAGTCAAAGCCTTTGAATCCAAATCAGGGCAAGAACTCTCAGCCTCCAGTGCATTCATGTCACTCGTGCTAGGTCCTTTCTTCATCTGCAAATTAAAATTTTAAAAAATGACATATTTTCAATGAAATCCCAGAATCTCGGATTCCTGAAAACTTCACTTCAACTTTAAAAAAATTGAAATAAACGGCTTTATTTAAGTGAGAATTACATGTTACTTCCAGCCAGTATTTGTTTAAAAGGATTTTCACATTACAATTATCCTATGTGCTGCATCTCAGTTATCAAAAGGACACATTTGTGAAAAAAAAATTTATGTTTGTATTGAACACACTTTCCTGGTCAAACCCCAAGCCAGCTGACTGTTGCCACATACACTCAGTAAACAATCCAAACAAGTAAGAGTTGTTTGCCACCTTGGTAACTCAACAAACTCAGTATTAACTGCACTTGTTTAAGCAACAGTTTAATTTAACGGCTGTACTGCAACCATTCCAAAGACCTATAATAACTCCTTGATTAGATGTATTTAATAGTCTCTTAAATTCAAACCTCTACTAAATTCATCATTGAAACAGCAAAGGAAACAAAATATTTGAAGTAAAATTGTAAAGAACACAACAGAATTTCAAGTTGTTGCAAAGGTAATTTGAATTCTGTAATGATAAGATTGAATATTGATTATTTTCTGATTAAACTATAAGCTTGCAAATAAAGCAAGCTCTAACTCAGGGGAGTTGTTCATTTGTTTTAACAATCCAGTTATTTCCAACACACTTCCAAAAGCAGCAGTGAGCTCTGTCTTTTGCATATAGCAAAACAAGCAGTGAAAAGGAAATTCCACGCACTACAGTAAGTGTCACTAAATAATCAATTATCAGAACACATAGCATGAAATAGTAGCAAATGCTGTTTCTGGAGAGTTAGCTGCTATTAATTTCATGTTCATATTGGGCAATATTTAAACCTCAACAATTCCTCAAAATGTCTGTAAGCAGTGATTTTCCGTAAATCTACGAGGCAGCTTTGGACTAACGCTACCTGGACATTTTCTACAATCTCCTGGACACGATTCAATAAAGCTTTTCTCCGGGACTCCCGTTTCCTGGTCTCCAGGTCCAGTGCTTTCTTCTTATATTGCTGTATTTCCTTTTTCTTTTCAAGGCTAAGCTGCAAAACAGAGTGTAAGAAACATGGTTTATATCACTAAATGCAAATTTCAATACAGAATTACAGAAGTAAATTTGAAAGAAAAGCAACAGAACAAAACAATTAGAAAAACAGCAATCACCTGAGACTTTGAGCACATGTTAAATGCCAGCTTCTTTTCAACCAATTATACCTTTTTTTAAGGGAAGATGCATAAAATGCCTTCTTGGCACACATGCAAATGAACACAAATTTAAAACACCATTCATACGATTTTCCATAAACATTACATGCTACAGTACCAATCTGACACAGGATTCAGACATTTCTTCTAAACACCCTTGCAATATCCATGCATTTGTAAATGAAGAATATAACAATATATCTGCAATTTACATCTGTATCATGATATTTGGACACTGTTGTTAGACGCTCTCTCCCATTTCCTCCCATCACTGAAACAAGGAAGTCAGCTGCAGTATTACAGGAACTACCAACAACCTTCAGCTTAGCTCTGTTTTCATTAGCACAGAATGACTTAACATAATTGATGAGCCTGTGGAATACATTAGAGGAAGATGCAAACACATGCAAAAATAAAATTTACTTAAAAGCTTTTTAACTATTTTGGTATTTCCTATTTGCATTTTTTTTACACCATTAAACTCACTCACATGTTCAATATTTGAAATGTCAATATGATCTTACAGGAAGTTAAGCCCAGCAGTAACATTATTGAAAACCATTTGTGCTCCCCTTAGGAAGATAACTTTCTAAAAATTAAAGGAAATGCAGTCAGTGTGGGGGGAAAAAAAAGTACATTTTACCCCTCACTTTGTAAGATTAAGGCTAGGAATGCTTAGAATACACTAAGCAGCGGGTCAGATGACAGCTTACACAGACACCAGCAGAATCATTACATGTGCACATCAAAGCCAGTGCCAATAGCACAGTTAGCACACCAGGGAGGAAAAGGGATAAAAAAGGCCTTACCAGAGGGGAAAGCACAGGGACTCCATAGAATTGTATGAGGGAGATGTTTTTGTGCTGAACAGTCAAAGAGGTTTCTCCTTTTATTGCCTCTTCTTGGATTCTGGAAAGATGCTTCCTACAGAATATTTCATAGTCCTCCATCTTCATGTTATCTAAGCTGCAAAGAATAATAACATTACTCTCCCATGTACTTCCAAGACCTTGAAGGGAAAACAACATCATGACTAATTCTGTGTCACTATGTTTTGGGAAACAAATTCTACATTAGAAAACCGAATTAAGTTTCTCTTCTTCCTATCATTAACAAAGCCTGCAAAGCTCCTCCTTATTTTCCCCTATAAAAGGAAAATGTGCATATATGAGCAAAAATGATGACAAGTGCACAGAAAAGAAAGCAAGCATTGAGATAAGCAGGATTTACAAAACTGCACCTGCTACAGATAATCTTAATTTCCATCAAAGACTAAACCTTTGAGATCTTCCACGAGACAGATCCTATCAACTGTTAAAAAAAAAAAAAAAAAAAAAAAAAAAACCAAACAAAATTGCAGCCCAATTGGATTAAAAAAAAAAAAAAATAGCCTTTATACGTTTAGGGGGCTGAGAGGAATTTGTGCCTCACTCCCGTGAGCCTCCGTCTCGGTACATCCCTGTACGAACAGACGCCAATACTTACACCAAAAAAGAAAGAAAGAATTTGCAGCCTTATTTCCTTACAAGCGCCCAAATATCAGGAATAGCTGGAATATCTGTCACTGCCCGTCCCCACCGGAGCGAGATCAGCACCGCCTGGCAAGGCCTGACAACGCTTTGTTCCCTCGCACGGCGCTCCGGCCGATTCCTGCCCGCCCGCTCCGGGGCACCGAGCCCGCCCCAGGCCGGGGCCGATGCATCGCCTCCC
>VZTI01001766.1:2487319-2517800 GCA_013397865.1 Struthidea cinerea
GCGCCTCCGCCCTCCCCGCCGCTCCGCCCGCGCCGCTCCGCCCCCGCCGCCTTCCCTGCGCCCCACGAGCGACGGTCGGGGTGGCCTGTCACCATCCCTGCACACAGCCGCGGCACAGCTCTGCCGCGCCGAGGCGAGCGCGCAGCAAAGGCAGCCGCAGCTCGGAGAGATGGGTGGGGACGGAGCGTCATGCCGGTGCTCTGCTTTCCAGCCATTTCCACCCACAGCTCTCCCAGACGAGTTCCCCTGTTAGCACGGGTGTAATCTGTTCGGCTTCATCCCATTAAATATCGCACGGTTGTGCAGTCCCTGTGTAGTCAGGACCACAAATGTGCCGCCGCAGGTATCAGTTTCAGCGAGCACGCTGTGATGGGAAAGATAAACGTGAGCACCTGTTCCCATGCTCTGTGAGGACAGCATCCACAAGGACAGCATCCAGCAGGACATCACCACAGACACCCTATCCCTCCCGCCCGGGCGGCAGCCAGCTGCCGGTCCAGCCAGTCCAGGAGCAGGTAACACTCACCTGTCAGGCAGGTCAGGCGGAAGGAAAACCCACACTTGTTTGCCAGCACTTGGCCCAGGCATAATTAATTTAAATTTATGTAAACATCTAATTCCCAGTATTCAGAGCTGTTAAAGCTGTCATTCTTGGTTCAAAAAACAACTTCGTCATCTGTTACCTCTTCAACGATCATTGAGGGGTTTTATTTTTTTAAATCTTCATCTTTAATCTTAACAAATGCTGCTGTTTATCAAAAGATTTTTAAAATATTTTAGACATCTGATTAGACATTCCACTATTTGTTGTGCATCTGCACATATATCTCTGATTTTTTTTCAGCTACACCTGGCAGAAGCACAAAACCACTGACAGAGTATCTGAGATGCTCAGAACCAGGTAGGACAATATGTGACAAATATTCATATCAGCAATTAAAAAAAAAAAAAAATAAATCCAGTTTAGAAGATTGCCCAGTGCCTGTTCTACCTCCAGTTGGTCAGAGCTCCTCACTGAAAAGTCGGTTGCTTCCCATCCTTCCCACAGATACAGACACCCAAAAAAAGGGTCAAAATCCCCACTTACGTTAACACAAACTGCTACTTCCTCGGCTTTGCTATTCCGCTTCTAGACTAAACGTGTCCAGTCTCTCCAACCTTCACTGAACCGGATGTTTTCCTGCCCTGCTGCTCATCCCTCGGGATTCTTGGCGGTTGTTCCCGCAGGTGTGAGGCGGCCAGAGCCGGTCCCTGCCCAGCGCCGCCCGCTCCTGCCGCGGCCGCCGGGCCCGGGCCTGGCCGGCGGGCAGGCACGACTGCAGAGCCAGCTACAGAAAATACACAACGTGCAACGTTGTATGTAACAAAGCCAGAAATTAGCTGGAAAATAATCACTGTGGATGCTACGTTCCCAATTAGCTAGCTGGCATACATCTGTCTGCGGAAAGCCCTCAGCACTCTCCACACACACGGGTCTGCTGCGACTCTCTGGACAGCGCTGCCTTTCCTTCCGTTAGCACTATCTACTTTATCCGCACCACGTTTCACCAGGAACAACCCCTATTTCCCCCCGTACCCCACGTTTTACCTCGAACAACCCCTATTTCCCCCCGTACCCCACATTTTACCAGGAACAACCCCTATTTCCCCCCGTACCCCACGTTTTACCTCGAACAACCCCTATTTCCCCCCGTACCCCACATTTTACCAGGAACAACCCCTATTTCCCCCCGTACCCCACGTTTTACCTCGAACAACCCCTATTTCCCCCCGTACCCCACATTTTACCAGGAACAACCCCTATTTCCCCCCGTACCCCACGTTTTACCTCGAACAACCCCTATTTCCCCCCGTACCCCACATTTTACCAGGAACAACCCCTATTTCCCCCCGTACCCCACGTTTTACCTCGAACAACCCCTATTTCCCCCCGTACCCCACATTTTACCAGGAACAACCCCTATTTCCCCCCGTACCCCACGTTTTACCTCGAACAACCCCTATTTCCCCCCGTACCCCACATTTTACCAGGAACAACCCCTATTTCCCCCCGTACCCCACGTTTTACCTCGAACAACCCCTATTTCCCCCCGTACCCCACATTTTACCAGGAACAACCCCTATTTCCCCCCGTACCCCACGTTTTACCTCGAACAACCCCTATTTCCCCCCGTACCCCACATTTTACCAGGAACAACCCCTATTTCCCCCCGNCGGCGCCCCTGCCCGCATCGCGCACCGCGGCGGCGCGCACGACGCGCCCGAGAACACGCTGGCGGCCATCCGACAGGTCAGCACGGGCCCCGGGGCTGGCGGGGCACAGGCTCAGCCTGGTGGGCCTGGGGGGTTGTGTCCGATAATCCGCTCTTGCAGCACCAAGCCCTCCTCACCGGGAGTAGCGCCGGCTGTTCTTCCGATAGCTGCTGGAAGCTGTGTGGCTGGTCTGTCCTTCATCCCCGGGGACATCCAGATCAGATCTGAATCTTGTGGGAGCTGTTATAGCCTTGGTGCTGATGGATATTTCAGCAGTGCAGCGATAATGAAATACTGTGTTTTGTTGATGTAGCAACAGCACAGAGAGAGCAGAGAGCAAGTCAGTAACATGTCTGGTTTTTTTAAACCTTGAAGATCTGTGATGAGAATCCACAGTTAGGGGGACATCTGGTACCAGAACTTCACTGTGTGCAGCCCTGCCATGACTTACTGCTGCCTCATCTGCGAGGCGTCAAGGCATAGCCAGGGTTCACAGTCTGTTTCTGAGAATCATTTGAAATAGTGATTATCAGTCTCTCGAATGTGGCGTACCTCTGAGTTGAGATGTTGCTGCTCTGAGGGTCTCTTACCTTTGCATCAGACAGGACTCTTAGTCCTGATAAATTCTGAAGCTGCACAATCCGTACATAGCAGACACCTGTAGGTAACCTCTAGTGCATACCCGGTTTTTGCCTTTCTGGTGCTTTGTCCCTTTTCCCAGGAGGACATTTGTCCTTCAGAGCAATTGGTCTTGTGTGCACTTCACTCAAGTGTTTCTCTGGAGTTCTTGGGAAAGATCCAGGGCAGGAACAGGGTGTGTGAAACGTTCTAAGGCAGCCTGGCTGCTTCTTGCTCTCTGATACGGGCATTCTCAGAGAGGGGCAGGGATCTGCCTGCATCCATCTACTACTTGGTACACGTGTGGTAAACAGTGTTTGCTAAGTGTTAATCTGTAGATTATGTAAACTGTAGACATTTGCTTTCATTGCCTTTTAGAAAATAACATAACTTAAGGACTCCAGGGTTATTACATCAGAAGGAGAGAGCAGGATTCTTTTCTGCATTTTTATCCTGAAACAGTTCAATCCCAAGACTGAGGCATAATCACTATGGTTTTATCTGCAAAATAGATTATATGGTTCAGTTGATCTATGAATGCTCTAATAATGACTTGGATAAAACCTGCTTTGTTCTGCAGATGAAGACTACTGAAAAGTACATTAATATTTTATTATTTTTTAACAAAAATACAAGCTAATTAAAGCTGTACTTGTGTCAAATCTATAAAGCTGTCTCTTCTGTTGTGTATGTGATTTTTAAAATTTTTTTTAAGGCAGCTGAGAATGGAGCAACGGGTGTGGAGCTGGATCTTGAATTTAGTGCAGATGGTGTCCCCATTCTCATGCACGATGACACAGTCGAGAGGACAACTGATGGGGCTGGGAGACTGCGGGACTTGACTTTTGAGGAAATTAGGAAACTCAATCCATCTGCAAAACACAGGCTACGGTAAATGAACTATTCTGAAATTACTCTTTCAACAGCGGAAAAATAATTCTTGATAAACAAAATTATTGATTTGATCTATAACTGATGAAAATTTTTTAAAATTTAAAACTTTAAGTCCCATATGCACTTCTAATTTGAGTTTAGAAGTGTATGAGACTATATCTCCTTACCTTCACTACACTGGGAGCAGTGAAACAGAGTCAAGATAAACTGGCTTTTGAGGAGAAAATCCACAAGCATCTAATGTGAAACAGGTCAATCTCTACATAAGCTTGTCCTGAACTCACTGCAGGACACTAAAGTTGCCAGGATCTTCATGATATGTCAGAATTGACTAGAAGAATTACTTCTAAGATTAATTTTATTCACATGTATTTCTTGACTGACTGTGTTTTGGGGATTCTACACATCAGGTTTATACTGTTGAAAAGGAGCTAGACGGATTTTGGGTAGCCTCACTGTGACCCTAGTGGCTGATTAGGTCCTTCCTAGGGGTATGCAGGGGAAAATATTTTTATACATTACTAAAAATTTGATAACAATGCAACTTCTGCAGTATCATAAGTGAGTCCATTTCAGAGGAAGAACTTGTAGTGTGTGCTCCTGAGACACTGCATTAGGGAATTCCAGAGCTGCAAGTGTGCCACCTGGGAGTCTGTGGCACAAGGAGTATCTTCCCTGTCTCACTGGAAGGGTGATCACCTGGGCCACACAGCGGGAATTTCCACAGGCAGTGACCACTGAGCAGCTGCTGTTCACTGTCACTGTGTCAGGAATGATTTACTGATGGGTGAAGCTGCTTCTGCTGAATCCTCAGCTTGTCTTGCCTGTTCTGCCAGGATCTGCATTTCTGGCTCAGGGCTGGGGAGTGCAGCAGTTGGAAGACTGAAAGTTTGTCTGTGGAAGTTGGGGAAGGAGCTGAAGAACTGGGGTTGGTGTTTTGGGGTGGGACACGGGGCCAGTGAGCGTTGGATCCCCCCTCCAGTACCAGTACCCCCCTCCAGTACCAGCAAACTCTGTTAGCAATCAGCTCTGTGTGGTTGGGGATGTGCAGGCCCATGTGTGTGCGCGGGTATGGTGACTGCATTCCAATGAGTTCTCCATTTCTACAGGAGCCAGTTCCAAGGTGAAAAGGTTCCAACTCTGAGAGAAGCTGTTGTGGAGTCTATGCATCACAATCTGACAATCTACTTTGATGTCAAAGGCCATGCAAATCAGGTACTGCTCACTGCAGCAAGACACCTGCCCTCACCCCTTCTTTGGGTTTCTGACCTGCTGTTGTGCTGGTCTCCGACTGGTCCATGTGGTACAATCCCTTCTTTAGTACGAGCAAGGTCTGGTGTTTGTGCCACCCAAAGCCGTCCTGGGAAGCTGCAACTTAAAATTAGCACGAGGCTTGTGCAAGTGTTGCACTCAGCTCACAGCACTGCTGTGAAACAAAGGGAATTCCCTGCTGTGCTGAGGGGAGCCAACAAGGGCTCTATAATGTGCATTACTGAAGGCAGATGCAAATGATCAATCACTAACATTTTATATAAATTAGAACAATTTTTTTCTTTAGCCTAGCAAAATATGGGAATAAATTAATTTTCCTCTTGAACTAAACCCTAGGTAGTACTAAAAAATTTTATCCACAAAATATTTAAGGGTATTTCAAACACTGAGAATCCTACTCATTGTTGTAAACAGAGTAATGAAAATGAATTCTTTTGCAAAAAACAAAATGTCATTTCTGTGTTAGTGCTATAAACAAGATGCTGCTTTTCTTCTTCTCCCTTTCTATTTCAATCTTGCTATACAAAACAGGGAAGTGTTTTTAAGATTGTTCTAAAACGACTTTGCAGTGTAAATTAAATATGAGCATATATATAACATCTCTGTGTGTCTCTAATTGCAGGCAGTTGATGCCCTGAAACAACTCTACCAGGAATTTCCAGATTTGTATAACAGCAGCATAGTCTGTTCTTTCATGCCAGATGTTGTTTATAAGGTGATGTTTCCTAAAAGTTTATTTTCTATTTTTTTAGTACTGTCTGGGAATTTTGGTGTGGTATAAAACTCCAAGTTCCAGGTAACTTTTGGGTTGTTCAAGTTGCTAAGGCTTTTAAAAACAAATGAAGCATAATACCTGTGTGCAAGGTAGCTGCTAAATAAACCTCTTACTCTGGATTACTCCTAAAACTCTTTCCTCATTCTCATTGCCAAGTCTACTTAATATTTCTTTTTTTCCATTATATACATTGCATGACTGCTATGTAAATTTTTTTAACATAAGAGCTGATGCTGATTTAGTATGTTTTGAAGAAAAAAAACCCTATGAAATATCGGCTTTCTAAAAGTGTTACAAAAGCATCTGGAGGGGAAGGGGAGAAGGATTCTGGTAGAGTTGTAAATGTAAGCTAGCACTTTGTGTCTAATCTCTCAAAAGTTGTATTTAATGCAGCTGGGCTTTTGGATGAATTACAGTCTTTTCTCCTTGGTCCTCCAGATGAGACAAGCTGACAGAAATGTTGTGACAGCACTGACACACAGGCCCTGGCAGCTGAGTCACCTGGGAGATGGGACACCCCGATTCAGTTCCTGCTGGAAGCATTACTTGTATCTGGTGATGGATGTCATTCTGGACTGGAGCCTGCACAGTTTCTTGTGGCGATTGTGTGGGGTTTCAGCTTTCCTCATACAGAAAAACTTCGTTTCTCAGTAAGTGTTAAAGCTTGTTCACATATCAGGAGGTATTCTCTTCTGTTAGTCTATAGGGTGGAGTTAACACAGTGCTTATCAAAATGTTCCACTTAGCGTAGGGTAAGGTGTCTTGGTAATTTCTTTACTCCACATTATTTTATTATTTTAAGCCTCTATCTTTTTAATTTGAATTTTTATCTTCTGTTAGGTCTTAAGTTTATCTCAAAGAGGAAAAGTGTTTCTAGCTTTTGCCTGTTTACAATAAGAAAACAGAAAAAGATGATGTTGCAGAAGGTGACACACTATTGTTCCTTGATGCTGATGCAAGGCCAGAACTCAGCTGCAGCCTCAGCACTGTCTGCCTTCGCTGTGTGTAGTGTCAGGCTCCTCTCAGGCTGTCTTTGCTCCTTGCAGGGACTATGTGAGGCACTGGTCCTCCAGAGGAATTCAGGTGGTTGCCTGGACAGTGAACACGTTTGCAGAGAAAAGCTACTACGAAAGTGTCCTCGACTGCAGCTACATCACCGACAGCTTGGTGGAGGACTGTGACCCTCACTACTGACCCAGCCTGACCACGCTGCCCTCCTGGGCAGGTCTGCAGCCACGAGGGCATCCAGCAGTGCTCACGGACTGCTGAGGAGAGCTCTGGGAAAGGCAGGGCAGCAGTTGGCTTCTACTTGTGGTCACATCTCAAATGCAGGAACCCCTCTGGTACACTGGCCAAAGCTGTGGTGCGGCCACACACAGTCTGAGGAAATCACAGTAATGTGAAAGAATCAGATTTGACAAGCAAATTGGGCCATACCTTGTCTGTGCAGGTGGCTTTATGATTCCCTATTCCTTTGCTTTGTTTAAAGTTTGGTTCTAAATTCATATCAGCAATCTTTGGTGTCAAAATTTTAAATCATAACTTGACATTAGTAATTTTAACAGCATGTTCTACAAGTGTATACTAATTTGAGGTTGATTTATAGCACCTTATCTACATTAGTGTCCTTAAAACAGAAACTGGAGGTAATGGTGCCACAATAGAAGATGAGTATATTTCCCTGCCCTGCATGGAAAGATGGCTGTGCTGAATCCTGGCAAGGAAGAAAAAGCCAACTTTCCATGTCTGATGTGAAGGTTCTGAGAATTAACAAATAAAACTTGAATAGCTTCTTATCTTCCAGACCTTTTAAGAGAACCAAGGGAGGATAGGAAATTGTTTCTTCTAATGAAGAAATGACGCAGCACACGAATGTATGTATTTTGAGGAGAAGGCTATCCACTGAGTGCTGGTAAGCAGTAGAACAAATGGAGCTTTTAGTTTGCTTTTGGTTGCATGATTAAAGGGTACGCAGAGGGATATGGAAACTGTAATCCAGATTTAACTTGAACTTCAAAGAGTCTGCAGTTACAATAAACAAGTCTGAGAACTCCTGGGGCAGTGCTCTTTATCAGCTGTGCAGAAGTGCACTGATGTAAAATGTCAAAATTGTGCAGATTGTCCCAATTAGGGTAAGTCCAAACTTCTGGAATACCACAGATCCATGCTACGACCTGCCAGGCACGGTGGATTTTTTGTTTGCACCTTGAGCTGCGTCCAGGCACAAAGAAGCACAAGGGAGGTGCTTTTCCCTGCCGGGATGACAAGAGCCTCTTCCACTTGTTCACTCATCCCCCTGCCCTGCAAAGCAGCCATCTCAGCCTCCTGGTGCACATCCTGTAGCACGTGTAGGCTGTGTCCACATCCTGTCCTGCCCCTGCATGAGCACTGTGGCCTCTGCTGTTGCTGCTGAGCGTGACAGGGGCTCCCCGTGTGGCCACTGAAGGGCAAATGACTCTTCTGGAAAATGGCCCTTGCTCCAAAGGTCCAACTGTTGTTGCTGCTTGAGTTTCTGGCACTGCTGAGTCCCCATCAGTGCAAACACCAGGTCCGTGTCCAATGCCCACAGCCAGGCCCCACAGCTGTACACGCAGGGAAACAATAAAATTGAATCTCTGCTCTTGAATTTTGTGTCAAGTTTGTCCTTTTTTCTCTGCCTGAGGTGGCTGGGTTTGGATTGTCTTTAGCCTAAATTATGAGCAAGAGGAAAAGATGTGCCTCTTTCCAGAGCAACAAGGGAGGGAAAAAACAGGCAGTAGTAGAAAATGAGCTAAACAAAAAAAAAGTATCATGGTGGTGACAAAGTTGTGGTCCTGACTAAAAAGAAGCTGTGTCAAATCTCACAGTCATGCATGATGAAAAACATAAATCTTAGATGTGTTACTTCTACTCAATCCTTTATGGGAAAAGACGTGTAAACTTTCAGTTTACAAGCAATAGTTTTACACAGATGAGAATTTTGGCAAGTAGCCACTCTTAGTTCTGATAACTTCATTAAAGCTGCTTTTAAGTGACTGTAATAAAGTGTAAAAATGGCTCAGAAAAACGAACCCAGTTCACACAAGTTATTTCACAGCCATTACAGCATCTCAGTCATTAAAAACAACTGCACTTTAATTTCCTTCTGTTTATTTGACCAATACTTCCGGTTTGATTTAGATCAGATAAAAGCCATTTAAGCAAAATAACTGGTATAAAAATATTTCTTAAAACAGAACTTTTCTGTACAGTTAGGCACAAGTTTCCTTATATTTAGTCAACAACACGTGGTCAGCTGTGGAGGGAGCCTTACTGCATCGAGATGATGCCAGTCCTGGGGGAAGGCTGTCACCAAATGCCACTGCTGCAAAACAACTCCACCAGGTGGATATTCCCTATCACAGCAATAAACCCAAGTCCCGACGCATTTTGCCATCTGTTCTTCTATTTTTTTCTTCCATTTAGAGGTAAAAAAATGGAGTGATTCTTTCCGTCGTCAGTGCAAGAGAGCATTGCTTTCTGCAGACGCCTGGCAATGCCTTCGCTCGGAGCTGACCGTGCCTGCTCAGGGCTGGAATCCCCCGCCGCCGTCCGCCCCCAGAGCCGCTTCCCTGGCGCGCAGGGCGAGCGCCGCGGCCCGGGACGCGCCGGGGCTGCGGCTGGGCCCGGCGGGCTCCCAGCCTGCTCGGCACAAGGCAAACAGCGTCAGCTGCGCTGCTGGGGAGCAGCACCGCCCCCGCCAGAACGCCCCGTGCTGCGCAGGGACCTCAGCTGCCAAGGTGTTGGGGTGAAGTCCCATGGAATAGCTCAAACTACCACTCAAGAGCCCATAGCTTTTTTTATTCTGAGCATGATGATGTTCTAGGGACTCTACATCATTAGTAACCCCTTCCGAGATTCACAGCAAGAAGTGAAGTCTGTCTCTTAAGTGATTTAAAGCTCTTGCCTGTCTTTTGGGCACTCCCACAAGACAAAATGGCTCATTTACCCAATTTTGCTCTCTAGTGTACAGAAGCTGGGGGTCAGTCTTCAGAAGTCACCGCCACCAAGCTACCACAACAAACTAGAACAAGCTACAACAAGCACAACCTATAGAAAATATTCACCCCACAAGCCCAGTCATCTTGTTTTCTCTTTACACAAGATGCTAAATCGCTGTGTCCTTGATATGCAGCTGTCACATGCTGTGTCTGTACATCAAACAATTTTTACTGAGCTGAATTTCTAAGAGCTTTCTGTGTTTCATCTTAGTTGCTTACCTGGTGAAAAGTCACTGCTGCTCGAGATCCCAGCAGAAAAGGGATGCTGAAAACAAAATTCACAAGCAAGTTTAGGTCATTATTTCCTTCACGAGCATTATCTTGTATCTGAAAAGATACCAGTTACCTGTCACAAAACCATACTGTCCAAGTCTTAAGCAGGTTTGTGATTTATGAGTGTTCCAATAGCTATTCTGATCACATTTTTCTATCTGTTCAAGTTAATCTTCAAAGTTATTTCCACACATACAGGAATTTGCTCCACATACACACGTTGCCTATGTCATGCCTCAGAATCCAGATAGGGAAATCTACATTTCCCTCTTTTGACCATCTCACCTCATTGTAGGATGTGTTTTGACTTCTGTCAAATGCCCTTCCTTGGTAGCCTGGCACGTCCTGGGCAGGTTGCCTGGGTGGGTGGTATGAAGAGGAGCTTCTCTGAAAAACAGGGTTTGGCATCAGCAGCCTGTGCTCTGGCTTTCAGCTGTGACTGCGGTCAGCACCGCTCACACCCTTGTTTTAGGGAGATGGCCTTGCTACTAAACCCACAGTGAGATCATTCTGGCATCTCCTTTTGAAATCTGACCTTAACAACTACAAGAACATCCACACTTGGTAGGTGACCAAATCTCCCTCTCAGGAGTCCCACTCATGACTCTCAACAGGGCCGCAGGTTGTTTGAAAATCCCCAGCACACAGAAGATGCCCATTCGTATTCAGCTCCCCTCTTTACAGTCAATATTTATTTGTATTATCACACACATATTTATAGTTAGCAATAGATCAGTGTCAATTATTATCCATATTTGGTTTTTTGTTAATAGAATCATTTTAATGATAGCCAGTCATACAGGGGGATTTGGGTTTTTGGGAAGAAGGAGAGGAACACACCAAACACTTTTTCTCTACCACTATGTAGGTCAAGGAGTTTTTACTCAACCCAAATAAAAACACCAGGCAGCGCCTGTATGTGCACATTTTAACACTCATTTGATGGCTCAGCAGGCAGGACTGCCTTGAAAAATAAATTCAAGTTTAAGATAATAGATGTCTATTGATGTTGTATGGGATTTAAAATGGGGTTAGATCAAAGCACTCAGTTTTACCTCAGCTGAAAATAACCACGAAGCATAACCCCCCCAGGAAATCCATAGTCAGGGGAGGAAGGCAGCCTCCTTCTCAGCCTAGGCAAGGTTCAAGTGTGACCAAACCCTTTGGTGACCATCACTGCACATGAACATTAGGAAAGTTTTCTTGAAGTTTCATAACTATAAATTATGCCTGGTGAGGGTAAGGACTTTTCTCTATCCTTCTCAGGCTGAATTCCAGCCTGGAACATATAGTTAGGGAACTTTCACAGCATCCTTTTGCTGGCTGGAGTTAAGTAGTAAACATTTAGACGAAGTTTTAAACAGATTTTTCCCAACCCAGCAGGCTGTTTGCACAGCTGGAGGAGCCGCCTGGAACCGTGGCAAGTAATGAAACAGCAGAACCCGGGCAGTCAGACTGACCTGCTGGCCCTGTCCTCTCAGTGCAGATGAGCTTTGGTTTGCCCTTTGCTGTGCCCGTAGTCTTTTAAGCAGAAACATCTTCTCTTTTCCTGCCTGTAGTCAAGACATATTTGATCATTAGCTGGAATGGACTAATTGTCCTTGAGAGACTCAAGGCCTGTAAGTAACCACTGACCAAAAGAATTCCTTCTACACTAAAACAATCTGTCTACAGAGGGAGCTGCAGCAGCACATCTTGAAGATGTAATTCTTTTGCAATAACTCTATTTGTGAGTTAAATTTCCCTGCAACTCCCATGGGGAAGGGTTCCCACCCTCCCCTGCACAGTTATAGGAAAAGCAGGTTACAGCCTCACAAAGCTGGATGAGACAATCAACATAGAAGCCAAATTATACAAAAGACACAGCTGAAAGCCAAACTTACATTAATAAGTTGCTCGTGTAAGCGTTTGGTCATGGTCTTTCTTCCTTGTACTATTTGCCAGTAAAGATAGGTAACAATTCTAAACAAAACAAAACAAAAAAGGTCCAACATATGAGCATTTTATTCTAGTCAGTGTCTAGATAGAAATGTATCTTGTTTATTTTTACCCATTAAAAGACACATATACACACATCTCTCTACACACACACGCTTATATATAAAATAGATGTCTACAATTACACAAGGAATGGCAAACACATAAAATTGCTTAAAACATGGCAAATGCATGAAATTGCTTAAAACATTCTTTTGGAAAAGACCCAAACATTTATGGGCTTGTATTCAAGGTGAGAGGTACATTTAAGTGAGTCAACAATACAAGATGCATTCCAGATAAAAAAATAACATAGAATGACTCTGTCATTGCCAGCTTTTTCCACTTAAGGCCTTTTTCTGGTTCTTTTCATTAGCAGATACTTACAGTACAACACTAGAGAGGATGAAGAAGAAAAGTTCACTTGTAATTAAGTTGTGGTAGATCCACACTACCCATTTCGAGGCAGTGTAACTTTCCAGTATTTGTATCCACTCAGAGACTGCAGCATACATAGAAGACAAGCCTCTGAAAGGACCACATCCTTCTGAGGGTTTTAACCTGAAAGTGGGAAAAAACAGCTACTGAAAGCTTTGTGTGTTAACCAGTGAATTAGTTAATACTGTGATTTTGTACATCAGTTTTCTACAGCCCTCTGCTGCCTTTGGGCTCCCAGGGTGCTTCCATGATCTGCATTTCATTTTTAACTCGTGTCCCTCTCCAGCCATTAAATGGCCACCCCAGACTGTGCAGTGAGAGATGAGTCCTTGCTGCAATGGATCAGTACCAAGCCCCGTGAGCACAATCTTGACCTAAATGTAACATGTCAATCACTGTAACACATGCTACAGCAAACTGAAAAACTGGATTTTTTAACATTTCACCACAGGGAACCATCATTTCACCTTGCCTTCAGGGACATGAGTCACTGCAGGTCTTCAGTAACAACAGAATGTGGTGAAATAAGGCAGCCCATTATAGGAATTAACATTTTCAGGTAGACTGAAATAGGAAAGGGTTGGCTTTGAAACTGAACCACTCCAGACAGTCTGAAATTCTCACTTGCCATCTGGAAATGACAGCACTGATACCTTTCATCCCATCTGGTTTCACGTGTACACCGTCACCTGTCTCACTAAATATTGAAATCATGTTGCTGACAATAGTCAAGAGAAAGGCATATCCATGCTGCCCTCCCTCCCGTGACCAGAGTAACACAGACAAAACCAAAGCAGCTTTAAAATACCCAGATGCATTATTACAGGGTCAGCACTGCCTGCAGAAAGAGCCTCTGAAGTTCACAAATAATCCAGAAGCTGACCTCGACTGCGTTTTCCCGGGCGTGTCTCTGCTGCAGGCCCAGTATCACCTATAACCTAAGTAAGTCCAGGAGCTAGGACTCGGTCACAGAATCTTTTGGGAGAGGAGGAAAAGTAAAATTTGATGCATTTAACTAGGAATCCAAAACTTCAGTGCAACTTTGTTTCTCCTCCCACTTTCTCATGGGACGAGTTACTCAGTGAGCCACGTTCTCCCAAGCTCAGTCTTGTTTTCAGAACACAGAACGTCTCATGACCATCTGAAACCTTCCATCACCAATTAATAGAAGTTCTTCTACAGAGAAATGCAGACTTCTCTGCCTGGTATCAGGTCACACAGCATAATTTAGTAGGCCTGAATGCCAGTGATCTTCCATACCTCCAGACAGTGACTCCAGTGACAGACAGGACTCCAAGGAAGGAAGGACAGAACAGCAGGAACATGAAGGATGTCATCATTTGAGCAGTTCTCCAGACTTTGCGAGGGGGCTGGCAATTCCTCATCAGACTGACCTTTAAAGAGGTGAAAGTACTTTGGAATGCTGTTACCTGCCACTTCAACTTGGTTTATGTCAATCCCACTGAAATTGCTGGAATAGCATCTACCAAAAGTTTCCAAGAACAACATTTATGTGAATTTGATAGATATACTCTAACTTTAGAAAACTTCAAGAATATAGTCTTATAATAGCAAGAGGCAAAATGAGGTTCTGATGGGTTCTTCAGAACTCTCTTGGGTAGAGTCTGCTTTTGCAGCATATGCAGACTCATGGTTCAGGGAAATCTGAACCCATCTTTCTACCTACAGCTTTGTTCTTCTGCATTCAACACTACAGACTGCTTCATGACCCAACAAACTACTCATCACCTGCTCACACTACTGAGACGAAGAATTCTGAAAAGAAGACATCTCCACCATGATCTTTAGCTGAGTCCCTCTGCTTACACCTAGACAACTCGGCAGAGAGGAGTTGCTGGGGAGTAACTGGGAGGCCAAAATCACAGCTACAGCCTGAGTGTCTATATTGACATAGGCACTTGTCCACTGTTAATTTTCCAGCCTTTAATTTTACTACTTTATTATTTATGATGAATACATGTGAAGTTTGTTACCTTTTTCACAAAAAATACTATTAAAAATGCTATCATCTGGATACCAGGCAGCAGAGGTGAGAACAGGATACCAATCCTACAAGAAAGGATTTATAGGAGAAAAAAGTTACGTCTTCACTATTCACCACTCACTTCTCAGTGCACTGGAAGCAGAAAAGTACCACAGTACTTTCATGTACAGATAATGTGGGATTCTTTAGAAATGTGATTGTTTTAACCTTGATCCTCTAGCAGTAAGTGTAATTGGAAAATATACAATTTCAAACACACATATCTATGTACGGATCTGCAGAACTCCCTTATAATTAGAGTAACATACTCATTCTTGGAAATAAGGCATCTTTTCCAGCATTTAATACTGAGACTATTTCAACAAGAACATCATCCCAGTGGGGAAGTAAACATGACTCCAGGATACTGCTGCAGGAACCTATCAGGTTTCCCCCAGACCAGGTGGCCAGCAGGTAAACTACTGACTGAAGTTATTGTTACTGCCCACATAATTACTTTGGCAAGTCACAATCCTTTCCAAAGGCACTGAACATCTCCCAGGCACTTATCCTGTTCTTTCTGGGAAGCACCCACAAACATCAGAATAAGAACTTTCCATGATATTTCTAAGTGCAAATGAAGTTTTGGCTGTAAATTTAACACGTACCAGGTCAAAGTCTGTGCATAGATCAAATCTAAAACATTTCGTCCAATATCAAATTCTGGCAGCCCCAGGCTCACACAAACTGTAGTTCCAATAATTCTGGGGGGAGAAACAAAAACTATTGCACAACAGCATTTGCTAAATGATAAAGTCCTCTGTAAAAATCCCTGTAAATGACCTGAATACAAGCATCAGTGGCAAATTATTTAGAGGCTGCATTAGTGTCAGGCAAAGCAGCCACAGCTCATTCATTGGACAGCACAGCAAAAGTGAAACAACTTGAAATAAGCAAATTCCTGTAACACACAGCACGGTTGAAATAAGACCTAGTATCTATTTCACACAAGTGAAACAGAAAACCGACAAGGATTTCTTACTGTATCAGTACATATCTATACTGCAGGAAGTAACTACTTGTTACTTCAAGCACAAGTAACCTCGTGCTTAAGCAGCTGAAATATCAAGACCCTCAGTACAAAATTCTAACAGCTTTTCACATCCCGAGGATTTTCAGCCTCAATAAACAAAGAATGAAATTTGTAGACTGATACTCAACTTATCCTTGAGTACATCCTACTTCAAACTAACTGAGGTTGCAAGGAGCTGAAACAGACAGGTAAGCAAGTACTGAGAGGATTCCTACTGAGGACCAACAATCACTTTTAGTCACCTCATTTTTGCTGAGCTGGGGAGATTCAGTTTTTTGCTTGTTGTAGCAAGGGCAATAAAGATTTTGGTAACTGTCACATCTAGATACCACCTTATCAACTGCATCATCACCAGAGCTGGGCTTTCAGGAGGTTACTCTGAACACAAAATATTAAATACAAGCAATTGTACTTTCAACCTTTCACAGGTCTATGTCAGGTGCTTTTGCACAGCTTAGGGGAGGCCATTCATCACATGACACTGCAGTTTTAGTTCTTTGACCTTTTGCTGGGAGGTGGTTTCCTACCTGAACACAACAAGAACAGGAGGATTAAAGTACACTGGCAAGAGCCATGGAGGAAGAATCTTCAAGGCCTTCCCAGCATTGTTTTGTATTAATTTAACAGAAAGCTAACAAAGTCCTACCTCGTAAACCAGTCTTGTTCAAATTATGGGCAAAGAACAAACAATGGATCTCCCACACAAAAGTACAGCCAGGAACCTAAATGCTCTGTAGAGCTGGCAAGCACTTAAACACTGCCTAAGCCATGAGTAATGTTTGGTGCTAGCAAGGTTCACACAGCAGATGTCAGAAGTAAATGACTTCTTCCTTACGTGCTGAGCTGTGTCCACATCCAGTCCACAATACTTTCTCACTCATCATGCTGCAGACCTCTACATTTGAGAGACTCATTACATGCTTAATAAGACTGATAAAATCAGATTTTAAACTTGTGGACACTATAGTGACATGACTAAGAGGGGAAAAAAATCACAGTGGGGGACAGCAATGGAAAGGCAGCAGTGTGTCCATGCATATGCAGAAAAGATGGGTTTGTGCTTGAGACAACTGGTTGTCACCTCACTCTCAGGAAATCCATAAGAGTAGAATGTGGCTTCCTCCCTGCATGTGTTTCCATCTCAAAAGGGAAAGAGGATACGCTGGCCTCCTTCTAAGGAGGAACAGCAATATGCACCAGGCATGTACACAGAGACTGCCTGGTAGGGAAAATCAAGGAAACTTCAGTGGTGCCACAGCCATGCTGCTGCTGGGCTTTTCTCTATGGAGAAAGCAGATCATATCTTTGGTTAATTAATGAAAACAAGATTAGAAAAGTAGTACTCACCTTCGTAAAAACTCTCCAAAGAAAGAGCCAAGCAAACAAAATATGAAGTCAACTAGAACAAGACGATAGATATCTTGGCCAACCAGAGTTTCCCAGCACTTTAAGAAGCAGAAGGAAAAAAAAAAACCAAAACAAAATCATACCTAGAAGTTAAAAATCATGTGATTTAAACATTGTTCCCAAATGCTTGGGCATCTGAAACTTGATCAAAGTTCTGAAATCTTGATCAAATATATTCTAGCCGCCTGGCAAATCATAGTTGACTTCTCAGTGAACAATGCTGCCAACCAGCTGAGACTTGAGCTGGGCCATTCATTTTTGCCTACAGTTCATTTCTCTCAAGTTGCTAATAAAAACTGTTAGGATAGGAAAATCAGCTTCCCAAGACACCACATGTACTTCTCCTTGCTGAAGTCCCTTATCAAAGTGGTTCCTAACCTGGCACTGTAAGTCAGAGATTTGTGGTTTCGAAACTTTACCTGCGACTCTGAGGCAGCCACAATGTTAAGCCAGTAGTAGCACAGTATTCCAACAACTGACATTTTCAGGATGATAATTCTAAAAAGAAGAAGTAAACAGTAACTGCACAAACAGCTGGTCCATACTCGGAGGGAGTGATGGCAGGGTGACCACTTTATTACCTCCTCTTGGCCCGGCAGAGTGCCGGGACTAACAGGAGCTCTCCTGGGAGCTCAGGCGTGGCATTGTTCTATTGTCCTGGCAGAAGGGGAGCTGGGCATGGCAACCTTGGGACAACATCTGCTTAACAGGCCCCCACACCACCCAGACACAGCTTTGTATCAGAAAGAAGTCAGACAACTTCAGGCCAGAAGCACGAAGAGGTGGCAGCAAGAAATACCTGGTAATAGTGACATATATGTGCTGTCCAGGAGTCTGAAACCTCTCCAGGTGCCCAAGCCAGGAAAAGAAGAATGGGATCAATGTGTTGAGGAGTGAAGCAATCACAGGTAGCACCAACATGGCAGCTTGGCTCTCTAGGTCATTTCTGTGCCCTTTCATAAACAGCTTAGAGAGGAAAAAACCATAATCAAACAACCCACACTTAGAGCCTTAACCAAAATGCTGCCCCAAGGTGTGTCCACAGGGAAGCCCCCGGCTGTTCTCAGGTTAGAGACTGTCGTGTTTTATGGGCTCATGACCAGCAGCACAGTGACCCTCTCCCCTTCCCCTACACGACGTGGGACCCAGGGTGGGAGCCCCAGCTCAAATGCAGCTCCTAGGGAAGAAGGGGCAGATCTTGCTGGGCCTACTTCTTCTTGTTTCTCCGCAGGCCACCAGATGCACTGTCCCTAAGCTGACCACGGGCTCAGGCAAGCAGCTGCTGGAGAGAGGAGGGAGATTTGCTCAGACTCCTCAGGTCCCACACTCTTGCCATAGTCCCCAGTGGGGAGGGCCTTGCAAAGCAGCTCTTTAGGTCCCGCAGAATTTGTGTCTGCACTGGCAGCAGCAACAGCTCTGCTTCCCTGTGCTCCTCGTAGAGAACAGGGCAGTGCTCGTGCTCATGTGAGATACCCACGTGGAAAAATGCAAACTCTGGCCTTCACCTTGAGGTTATTAATGGAGAGGAAGTAAACACCAGTACAAGCAGCTGCTGCCGTTCCCAGGGAAGCAACCCAAGCAAGAAGGTGAATAGCAATACGAAGAACTCTCTCCATCACAGAAAAATCTAGAACTTCTTTGTTTACTTCAGTGAGGTCTTCCTGCAAAGAAACAATTCCTAATGAAGAAGTTCTTAGTAACAGCATAAGGCAAAACTTGTTTCAAGGAACTACTTGAGAAACTGAGTGAAAGATTTTTGCTCTAGAACATGGGCAGAGTAATGTCCTAGGAACATTTACTGGGCAACTTTGTGTTCCTGTCCTAAAAGTCAAGTTTCACAGATAATATTTCCAGCCTGCCTTTTGTTTATAAAATGGTTAAATAGCAGGAAGGAAAAAAACCAGAAGAAATACTCTGTTTGGCAAATATTTAATAGTCAGAGATTCATTCAATAGAACAGAAGCATACAAATATTTATATGTAGCTTAAAGAGAAAAGGAAAACAAGTAGCTAAGCCATTGCCAGGAGGTCAGACCAAATAAAACTCAGGAAGACAGGAAGATTTAAGTCTCTCAGGCACAGGTCTAGCATACTTGTGTCACTCTGCCAGAAACGTGTATGTGCACACACAAATTTGTATGCACAAGTAAGTGTCCAACAGAATGACTCGCACACATTGGTTTTGTACCTCCTGTGGTTTGTACCTTTATCTGCGTGCTGAGATTCTTTTGTTTCAGCTTCACAGCTTTTTCATTAGTTATATTGAAGTCCCAAGTGCAGAGCAGCTTGCTGGCATTCCCAGAGTATGCCTGAGGGTTAATGAAGTTCCTGTAGAAGGATTTTGCCATGCTGCAATGAAAATAAAACTGGTGAGATGTGTAACAGGGAAATTCATCAGGTCTGCACAGCAGGGCAAGGAAGGAGATTTGTCAGCTTTCCATCCCGTCCCAAGGTTACTGGACCTATGTCAGAGCATGTCACATAAGACAATGTGGAAAATAAACTTTAATGTAAGGAACTCTACCATTTCTATCTCAAAATTGTTGCTGACAATCTTTCCCTCTGAAGGCCACATGAATAAGAAACAATGTTAGCAGCAACAGCTTCCAAAAGGGGACCACAATATTCGCTGGTTTGAACTGGGATTCTCTGCATGTCCCTTACTATTTTGCAGTTATTTTTAATTCCTGTAATAAAGGATTGATTTCTGGAGACTGTCTTTTGAGCAGAAATTTCCACTTAAACTCTACACCTGTAAAGAAGGACTTACAGAAACATACTCAAGTAATTATTACTTCTAACTATTGACAGGATGGGGTTTTTTATTGTCTGAGTATTTTCCACTTAATATAAGAGAGAAATAAGAATTCACGGTCAGGTTACCTGAACAACAAGATAAGAAAACAGATGACAAAATATATTCCAACGGTGAAAATATAGGCCAGCTGCATGTTGTAAGATGGACCATTCTCTATTTTACTGATTGTAGCATTGGTGTAAAAGCCATAGTAGAGCACTGTTTTTTGAAAATAACCCTGAAAAGACAAGGACATCATTCAGAATATTTGCTATCACCTCCATGTTGGAAAGAATCATCATCTGAAGACCAGTTAATGGAGGTGGGAGCTGTCCTATTCCTTATCATGAAATCACAGGTGTGATTAAATTTAAATACTTACAGCTCCAGTGAACAGCTCCAGGCCCGTGAATGAAAGGTTATTTGGTTCTGCTGCAAGAAACTGAGGAATTGTGATGAAACCGAAGTTTATGAGGAATGAGAAGAGGTTAAAATTTAGCAGCCACTTCAAGAAAACAAAGTAAGAAAGAACACTTGTTCCAAACTCAGCACCAATGATCTTCAGAGTCTTGTGCCATATCCACAGTAGGTGAAAATATTCTGAAAGAGTATTTCCAAATCGCCGAAATGACTGAAGGGAAAAAGAGGAGAGAGATGAATCTCAGCAAGCAAACAGGACGCAATTTCACTTCATAAAGCCTCACATTTTAATGCTACCGTTTCATTTTGATGTTAAGAACGGATTTGCCCCACTCCATGCACCATAAGATGGTTAACTGGTGTTCCTAAGTGCTACTGCAGTGCAAGTCATTGTTAATGACCACTGCAGCAATTACCTGGATCTTTGGTAAGTAACATGAAGCAAGACACCAGATTGCTCTGGAGACAGTGATAACACTGCAGTTGGAGTGATTTGCTCTGCTGTGACTGACAGAAGTTTCTGGCACTTACCACTGCTGCTCCCTGCAGACACTGTGTACAGCAGGAAGGTTGAGCACCACGGTGTCTTGATTTTTTTGTTATTTCTTTAAGAACTTTATTTCTGTGGAAGAGCAGGGCAGGGGTGATAAGCATTATAGTGTGAGTCGTAATTGAATCAAGAAGCCTAAGGAGATGCTGCAAGTAGATTTTCACCCATGTGCTCGTGAACAGAACTAGTGCAACATGGAGATGTTCTTACTGATTCATTTTATATTAGCTGATACCATGGCTCCTGTCACTGCTGTGTTAGCCTCCACTAACTTACACTGGCAGCAGAAATTAAATACATTCTGTGAGGAGACAAAATGATGGTTGAGACCATGTGGTCTCCTCTCCATTTTCAATGGCCAACATCCAAGTTTCCCTTGAAAATAAATCTCAGGTCATAATTTATAATCAAATCTCAGGACCTTGATATTCTCTTTTATATTACTGTGAGAGATTCTTCTTATCTCCATCATTAAATTATTTTCTCTTGCAAGACATTAACTTTTTTTAAGTGCATTAAAAAGTACTTTGTCATAAAGTGACAAACCAAAGCTCAGCAGCTTGGCAAATGCCCATAATTGATAGCTAGATGTTGTTAGATTTAAATGTTCATAAAACTAAACAGATAAACTTTTTTTTACCTGATCTCTCTCCTTTTTCTCATGGTCTCTGGCAGCTTCTGGATTGCTTTAATCCTTTCCTTGGTGGACATACTTGCAAGATTTCCAACTAAATCTTCCTCTACATCAAACCCATGCAAAAAACAAAATTTGGAGATAAGAATACAGTAACTTTTATACACAACCTGAAATGCATATAACAACATCCCCCATTTACACTGCTACCAAGGTGAGCAAGCCCTGAGACTTAATAATATTGCCCAGAATATCTTCAGTTCCCTCAGAACTCTAAATTAGATGCAAGTAAGCAGTACAATAATGTTCACAGACAGAGCTTCAACATAAAGGAAAATAAAATACTGAGACAACTCCAAGATTCTGGTCCATTGCTTGATCACTGTTGGATAGTTACACTTCTATGATGCTACATATTGACTCGAAAGCTAAACTTTTGCTTTATTTCTTCTGTAATGTTAGTTGATGTTAGTGCCCACACTTAGCACTACCTATGCCATCGACACACCGGTATGACCTGACAACCAGGCTGCTTTTGCATAGCTGGAATTTGATGCTAATTCCAGACACAGTGGCTGAAAACAATCCATTAGCTGGTCAAACAAATTCTAATAGAGAGCTTGGAATTTCTTTTTACGATTTAACACATTCATACTGCACTGCACTTCATTTATTGTGGGATTTGAGCATGTTAGGAAAGTATAAAAGATAAATCACTACTGGAACACAAACCCAAGTTGTCCCCATAACCACAGAAGGGCTGTACGCTCAATTCTGGTGAGAAACTAAGAGCTGTGTCAACCACAAGACACTGTGGTGTATTGAACCACTTATCTAAACCCCTACCTTCACTGTGCACTGGATCTGTTTCAAACATTCTGGAAGAAGTCACAAAGATCTCATCAGGTGGTCTTCGGTTGCGTCTCCGAATGAAGCTGTCTAAATAACATGCAATCTTTAGGAAGCCCAAATAGTACTGACAATTTGACTTAAGAAATTCAAGTTTCACTTTCACAGGAACAAGTTAAAAGTCTGCCCTTCAATCTCACTAACTTCATGCAAACACACTCCCCCACTCACTTCTTTCCTGGTCATGTCATGTTTGACAACTGCATGCACTTTTTCAGATAAACGCTGGAAAAAAGGAGCTGAGCCCAGTCTTCAGCTGTCATGAAGAACTCCATCTAACCCATTCACAAACGCACACATTCATTATTCAAGACTTTCTTCCTAGAAGATGAGGCCTTTCTTTAAAAATCTTTCCACTGCCTTCAGGGGGATCATTTTAGACTCCCACTCCATCATGCTGCATAAGTTATATGTGCCAAACTCCCATTTCCCTGGGGCCAAAACGCAGCTGCTCTCTCCATCTCCTTTCATCCACTTATTCAAACACAGGTGACTATACTCCTTAAAAGCATCTGCCTTCCAGCCATGACACAGATGAGTTTAGCCACAGCTTTTCTTGCCTGGCCTTCCCAGTAAGCTAATGGCAAGTCCCAGTGTCCCATCCCAGTGTGGAGCTCAGCTCTCTGGTGTGGAAGGACCCTGTTGATGACTCCTTCTATTACGTGAAGATATTCATACCTGAACAAGAAGGCTTTAAAATATTTATTAGTATTATTTTATGGAGGGTGAGACTGACATGCGAGGTTGTGATGCACCACAATCCTTACCTTCTGATCCACTGGAAATTCCGTGGGTATAGGGATAATCCAGCAGGTGGAAGGTAGACTGTGGGGTGTAAGTCAGTTCTGGCTCAGGCTCAAAGGAAAGATTGTCTGTCGAAGGGAATCAGAGTTACACAAAGTTGCAAACTGCTATGGGCTATTTACAGACACAGAATGCCAACCCTATGACAAAATACAGATCCACTGCCAACACAGCAACGTATTCCCGTAACAAAACTCCCATATTTCACTCCAAAGTACATCCTGGTACTCAAAAACTTACTCAGTCCGTACAAGGCAATATTTCTTGATCTCTTAATACAACAGACAGATTTCCTAATAAAACACCTGAACTTTTTAAAAGAAAAAAGGAAAGCTAAAACTATATACAGAGTTGAGCTCTGCAGAGCTGCAGGACTCCCTCAGGACAGAGCAAACTGTTATGTGTTCCAGTGATTCTCTGGGCTGGTCCCACGAGAAACTACATACCTGTGAAATTTCCGTAAGGACTTGTGCTGGGTAAGTCCTGGCTGTACTCAGAGCCAGGTCCCAGCGAGGCCATCGGGATGGCCACAGGGTAGTTCTGCTCCCTCCCTCTGCGTTCTCCATAGGAACCGTGCAGTGGAGGATCATAAGGGGCTTGGTGAGAAAATGGATTCCTTTGAGAACTACCCCTGTGTAAGCAATAAAAAAGAAAACCCTGTCATAAAAACCCTCAATTGCTATCCTTAATAATTTGCTACCTATTAGCATCCAATCTGAGTATGTTATAAAACAAACTCTGATACTGAGAGGTATTTTGTATTTAGAACTCCAACATTATAATTCTGATTTGGTCACCAAATTAATTAGGCAGGCTAAAACTTTTCGCTACTTGAAGTTAGCTTAGACTCTTACTAAACAGGAATACCTGCTTGGAAAACAAAGATATCCAAGGTTATAACCAATTGTGAAAATTACTGGAACTAAAAAAATATCTACAACATTATGCCATAAATACATTTAACTGAGATTCATCCAACATGTAAAAAATAAACACACCATTTCCCTTGAATGCTGCCATCCTGGTAACAGCTTTAAAAATTTTTCTGAGAATGAAAGCATAAAGGAGGGATTAAAATAAATCTACAAATTAAACCTGCAGAGAAGAAGTTTCTTCTGCATATAAATGATTTTATTTCTTATGGCACAGTCACACAGCAAAATTAAATAAACTCACCTTCTATCAATTTCCAATGTCTCTGAGAAGTGGTAGTCTGGATTTTCAAAGGCTTCATTGTAATGATAAGACATGACAATTCCTTGGTTTGAAGGATGAAATCTTCCTTATTTTTGTCTCTACTGCTTCATTAATATGTTAATGGGAAGACTGATTAGAGACCTGATTACAAAACAGATGCAGGTACATAAAAATTAAAAGGAAGGAACTCCATTTTAGCAACTTAGAAGACTCTGCTATTCTACTAACAAATAACACTAAACAATATACATCAGCAGTGGTTGCAACTTTGTGCCATTTACCATTGGGAAATTGGGGTCCACCAGAAGTTGCAGATAAAACGGGAACTAATATTTCTCTACAGTGAGGTCTCTCCAAACCTAAGGAACTGCAGTGCCACTGAAGTTTTCCCAACACTAATGAGGCCAGGCTTTAGAAGCATGCCAAAACATTAAGAAAAAAATAAAGTTCTCCCCCTCCTCCTTAAACAATAAAAGCCAAATACACATATTTTCTCAAAAAAATTCACTTCATTTCCAAAATCAAAGAGGAGGTGAAGCGTGCCCTGTTCCTTGATAGCAGTGCACACCTAAGCTTTAGTTGGGAACAAGGGACCTGCGGGACCATGGCTTTGTACAAAGCTGATAATATCTAGAGACTCATTCTTATTGAGGGCACTTCTAATGATTTAATGCCTCGATCCTTTAAATAGGTCTGGTTTTAGATTTCTCACAGAGTGCTCAATTTTAATCTTAAACAAGCCAGACTTGGTCAGAATTTATTGAATCAGAGTCCTCATACATCAGTAAAAAGGGAATGTTACATTAGAAAATCAGAATCCAAATTAAACAGGCAGTTCTTGCAATTAATCAAAAATCATTCTCAAAATAAAAAAGGAAACGATTTTTAGCATTTGTTCTTAAAGGCACCATGCAAATTTCCTAAGCTGGCAAGCTGTTCCACAGCAGGGAAGAGAAAAAAAAGGATAAAGGGCACATCTGGCAAAACCCATCAGATCCTATTTTTATTTCAGCTCCATTCCTAGAAAAGCAGAGCTGAATCTCATTTAACAGTAGACTCTCAACAAACTTCTTCATTTGCAGTGGATTTTATTTGTGATTTTTACTGCACCAAAGGAAGTATTACATCGGCCATCCATATCAATCAGCTTGCTAACATCAACCAACCAGAAGGAAAACATCAGCCTGGCTGGAAAATACATCCAGCGCTTCTTTCTCTCACTCATTTGAAAGACCTCTAGGCTTATGCATAAAGGCTTCCTCAGAAATTCAAAAAAGCCCAGGAGAGATTCTCTGGTGGCTTTGTCATTATCCACTTTATTTTCTTTGAGTCTTATGATGCATTGCATGCCAGGATCAGTATGAAAATCCACAGGGACATTTACAGTCAAACACTGAACTCAGCATCTGAAACCACTGTTTTTTCTCCACTCACTAAGTTTTAAGGACTTGAAACAAATTCCCCGCGTATGCTGAGGCAAATTCAAATCTGGCAGTTTACACATTTCTGACCAGTCATAGCTCACTGGAAAGAACCCAAAGCAGGTAATGCTCAAACTAACCCATCTCTTTCCTCTTTTCAACCTATGATGGAATGCAGTAAACCATGACTCCAGGAAAAGATATGACATTTAGACTTAGTTTCCCCTTTAAAAAAATTATTTAGAAGGAAAAAAATAGCTAGAGGACAGAGGTCATTTGTGACAGACAGAATGCAGGATCTTGACAAGTCTTCCCTTTGCAGAGTGGCATTCATTTGGCGATTATGCTTTTGGATTTCAGCAAGCAACTAATCTTGCTGAAACAAACAAATCCCGTGCACCTTCTCTGCAGTACAGAAGGGTTTAGGATCAGTGGGTTTAATGATCATTGATATGTAAATAAGTTAGAAGATCTGTGGAGAGTGGGTGCTTTCTGCTTAAATCGTTCAACCCTGTAATGATATAGACCAGGAAACTACAAGCAGTGCAGACTCATACTTCTGGATCTTTTCCCAGAAAAATAACTGCCTTCACATCACAGACCAACAGCCTTGACAAAATATTCCAGGTTAGTTTCATCCCTTCCTGTGCAGGTAATGTTCTGCTATAGACACTAATCCTCATGTAGAATATAACAAACATGAATGTCTTGCCAAAACAGCACTTTGTCCTGGCATCAAGCTTCAGGAAAGCCACTTAGACCTTCAAGCTCATTACCTGTAATCCCTCAGTAAAAAAGATTTCTTAAAGTAAATCCTATTTACACACATCTTGAAGTGGAATAGAAACAGTGAATTCCAGAACTACATCATAGATAACTTAATAATGTTGAATGAAGGGAACAGAACTCATGGAAGAAGTGATTCAGAAGGCTGAATGTGCTCTACTTCTATAAAGATAGTTTAGTTTTGTAGGGTATGACTACACAGGGCTTCACCATTACCGAAGTTTTATTCATGAATCCCTGTCCTGTTTAACGTGTTCCACACATCTTCATGATGAAAAAAATCAGACTGGTTTCTGGAAGCCAAAATTGAGTTTGAGAGGCAACCCAGAGTTTTACATTCTGCATCAGCAGCTGGATTCCAGTACTGATCACCACTCTTCCGCTGTCTCAGTCCCAACACTTCTGCAACAAACCAGGAAAGCCTCTCAGAAAATCTAAAGGGTCTGTGAATTGACACTAATCAAACACTACGCTGGAGAAAAGCTAATCTCTGATGTATTAGCAAGGCAACCAGCATGAATCATACACGGAAACAAAAGCCACTTATTTTTACTGCATCTTGCCAAAGTACCCAACCAGCACCGACAAACGTCACCTCTTACAGGCCTCCCATTGTGTTTTATTGATGTCAGCAGGGTCAGTTACAGGAACCAACATCAACTCTGCTATTTTAGACCTTGAATTCAATTTCAACAATCTAAATTGTGCCTCTGCTACAAGTGATCTTCCCAGTGACAAATGACATGCAGCAGCACTAAAGACTCCCTACTGCATAGGGAGAGATAAACAAATGGAGAAGGAAGAGCGACAGCATTCCCCTTACGGTCACATGCTGCTGTCTCTCCCAGCAGCTTGTTGGATCTTGAGCCCAAATGGATTTACTTCCTAGTCCTACAGTGCAATGGCACCTACCAGAATCCAGATCCCACCCTCCCTATACCTCAGCTGTTCCTGGTAAGAATGGGGTCCAGAGAACAGCTAGGCAGAAGGAAGCAGGAAAGTGTCTGTTTGCCTCCAGCTGCTCTTCAGCATCATGAGCTCTGCTCCTTATTTACTCTTTATCCATTTTTTTACACTTACTCACTTTTTTGCCTTATCCCTTCCATTTAAGATTCCTCTTGTAATTCCCCCACAATGTACTAAGACTACAGTATTTTCATCGTGTTCACTTTGTTTGCAAGTGAAATCTTTTGTATCACCTGTGGTTGCTCAGATAATGTTTTTGACGAAGGACTGCCAGCTACTTTGTGTTTGCAGTGTCTCAAGCAGGATCCTACTTCTCCACCTGAGTTCAGAAACCTTTATTATTAAACATGCCCCAGAAACATCTAAAAAACGTTACAATATGTTGTTAGATTTTAGTGTCCAGTAAAGTGTTATAAAGGGGAGGCACCTACAGTTTTTGCCTAAAGGGAGTGGGTGAAAGTTCAGATATTTCATTACTTCTGTGAAATTCATGGTACTCTCCCTAATCTACCACACACATCCCTGCTTCTCCACCCAAAAGGCCCCACAGATCCATTCCTATGGATTGAAGTACATATGACAAGGACATTGAATGATCTAATCCTTTCCCTGAAGGCTTCTTTTGCGAGCAACTCGCTGTGTTTGCTGCTTTGTTGCTTTTATTCTCCTAACTCTGACCACAAGTGCAAACTTAATTCATAGGGAAACTCATAAGCACTGAGATCTACAACTACTAAAATTAGAAAGAGGGAACTGAAGAGCAAGAACAGTATACCTGGCAGAGAGGGGCAAGGTTAGCAAGAATAAGAAACAACAGTGCATTATTTCTTTAACCCTTGAAAAACATTACCTAGCTCATAGTCTGACCATTATGGGGAAAAAAGGGCTGAAGCAAGAATCATTTCATACCAGTGCAAGTCAGCCTTGTGAGTAAATTCTGAAACTGCAGACTGTCACGTTCTCTGCGCTCAGCAGGACTAAATCTTGCTTTGCAAAACGAGTTGTTTAAGTCTATTAACCAACATTACCAGCTACTTGTATTTGAAGGAAATAGCTGCTTACAAAAAAAGGAAGTGAGTTTTGAGTACCTGGCTGGAATTAATTTTCTGCTTTCAGTGGAAAAGCAGCCCACCACAGCAGGTCTATTAGAAGATACTGCTTACTAGAACAGTTCTGACATTTTGCCGTAAAAGAAAGCTCTGTTTATTCTGCACTTGCAATGGATACCTATCCACTTTCCACCTGCAAATTGTACTTTAATGAGCAGTATCAGTTACAGGAGTCCCATTCACCAGTTCCAGTGGAAAAGCTTATGAAGACTACATATATGATCATTTTGGATAATAAACAGGGGTTTACATACACTCAAAGATCTTGGGCTGAAAAAGGGCATTGTTTTGTTTGTAATTTCTGGCTTAACTTCCTGTTAAGGATATTGTTGTCTTGTTACTATTTGCATAAGCAGCATTTAACAGGACCCTGAGGAAAAACAAAAAGTTTATTTGTCAGAATATTGCGAATACCAAGAAACTAGAACATGGCTAGGGGGAACCAGTCAAAAGAAGAGAACGAGTTTTGTCACAGGTTTCTCCTAACTCTTCAAAATCCTTATATTCAGTTTTCAAATTGGTTGACAAATAATTACACATAAACTGAATACTTTTTTTTTCCCCAAACAAAATTCAGCTCTGTTAAAATCCAATGTAGCATATTAGTATGCTAGAGGTCTATTCTACAATGAACACACACAACCTATGGACTATACAAGTCACAATAAGAGAGTTTTTCACCAAAACGTGAAGGGGACAGCAGTGTAAAGTTCTAGTTTCTCTTATACCTGCCCATAGAGCCATACCACACCACCTCAGCACTTTATCACTTCCCAGGGTAAAAGTCCTTCCGACAAACTTACTTTAGGGGAAAAAACAACCAATCAAACAAAAAACGCACCAAAAGACTAAACCTAAAACTAAACAAAAAAACCTCAAAAAAAATCAGAGATCAATTGCTTTGGGTGGAGTACTGATATATCAGCCCAGAAGAGGTGCCGTTTCAACTACCTTCCTTAGCACCTGCAGCCTGCTGTTACCCTTATCCTGCTCTAGGGCTGTGTCTCATGGGCAGGGACACGCACCCACACCCGAACTGTCGCACCTTGAACGCGGCTCTGGAGCCACTGACCGGCTGCTTCTGCCACGCGGAGCAGGGTCAGGCTGCCGTGGCTGGCAGAGGAGACGCTGGTGACGCTCGGGCAGGGGAAGCAGAAATCAGCACAGCTCCCGTGCAGTGCCACTGCTTGCAGGTTTGCGTTACTAACAGAGCATTACTGATGACAGCGACTCAGCAATAAAATCCAGGACATGAAGATTTGGCTTTTAGATGTACATTAAATATTGTGCACAGAAACGTTTCAGCCTTTGTGGGTTAATAATAAGTCTGTGTGTTTTGAGGGAGTGACAGAGTGAAGGACCACAAAGAACATGAATACTGAAGCCCGAGATTTTGCCTACCTATTTAATACAAATTCCCGTTACCTGTTGTAACACAAAAACTCACAGCCTGCTCCTTGGACAATACAGTGCCACATCCATTCGCTGGCTGCCAGACACCAACATGCAACCCACACCTCATGTGAAATGTCACGCTCTAGGCTGTGTCCCCAGCCAGGCTGGTGCCACACCTCAAAGTGAAGAGTGACACACTGGCTAAATACCTCCGGGAAGTGTGGCTGGTAATCTCCCATGGGACCAGCCCTTCCAGCTGAAGGCAGAGGAAGCTCGGATGTGACTAACGGGGCGATAAGGCTGTGAGGCGCCGTTCGTGCAGCAGGGCTGACACCGAGCTCTGGGCACCGCGCTGGGTGGTTATTCACCCCTCAGAGAGCAGAAGCCGAGTACATCCCTGGCACTCCCGCAGTCCGACCCTTACGGTTCCACCATTCTAAACGGGCAGCGGCCGTTTGTAAGCGGCAGCCACCTGTCAGGGCTGCGGTGG
>VZTI01001766.1:2522320-2553030 GCA_013397865.1 Struthidea cinerea
GATTTCCTGCAGGAGCTGCCCAGCTGCCAGTCGGCGCGGAGGCGCCGCGGGGGCACCCAGGAGCGCCGGCCGGCCCTGCTGGGCACCGCCGGCAGCCGCGGGGCCGCGGCCCGGGCGCTGCAGCAGGAGAGAGCCGAGCCGGCTGCGTGCCCTGCCAGAGAGCAACCGCTGAGCATGGCCGAGAAGAGGATATTAAGGTTAATCTGCACGCTTTTCTTCTTTGTTTGGTTTTTTTGGTTGGGTTTTTTTTTTTTTTTCCAATGACTTTTTCATAAACACAACCCAGGTGCGCTGGAAGGCTGAAGCAGAACTGGATTTGGCTGTATCTGTTTCACCCTGTGGCATGTGATTCTGACAAGAAAGTGCCCGAGTGCTCTTGGCTGGCACGAGGGAGTCGCTGACTGGGGGCAGAAGTAGGTTGAATTGGAAGAAATTAGTCAAAACTGGGAATTACCTGCAGCAAAAAACCGCGTTTCTCACTGCTTTCCGTTTTGGGGTTTTTTCCCTCAGGGTTTTGTGCTTTCAAGGGTCACTGTATGTTATCGGCATGAACGCCCCCCCGCTGCTATGCGAGTGCTGCTGCTCTTGAGTCTGCTCAGCTGCTCTTACACAATGCAGTGCCCTCGCTCTGCTGTGGCTCAGTACAGTTGATAGGAAGCTTCCCAGGATCTTTGCTGCTTCTTATGTTCTCCGCCCGCCCCATTCCTTTTTAAATGACTCTTTCCTGTGTGCTGTTCCTGCCCCGCTGGTGGTAACCCCCCGGAGGGAGGGATTGCAAAGACCTTGCTCTGCCCCGCCTGAACTTCTGTGCTTGTTGTCTCATGTCTCACTGCTGGGCTGAAAGCTGCTTTGAGGACAGAGGATACAGGATGTGGTTTTGTACTGTCAGCTGTACCTTTAAATCAGGTACATAATAGTTCTAGTTGTGAACCAGGAGAGAGGTGGAAGTACAATTAATATCTGGTACTCCACAGAGAACAAGAGTTACTCTATTGCAAGAGCAATGGCAAACAGCCTGACCCTGGAGTTTAACCCTATAGCCTGTATACCAGAAACAGTAGGAGATCTAGGTCACAGTAAAGGAAAGGGCTCGATACCTTGCATTTTTATTTGAATTGGGTATCTGGAGTTCAGTTCTTCAAGAAAAAGAAACTGGAGGGAGGCGTGGAGTTGCAATGTCCCAGGCTTGTTTACACATGTTAGCACTGAGAGATTCTGATGGGGTTTCTTGGCGCTTCTACAGATCGGTGATCTGCATTTGTGCAGCAGCTGCCAACACAAAGTGCTTGGCATAAACGTCATGAGAGCTGAACACTCAACTTCTGTAACTCAGAAGAATATGCAGCCCACGCTTCTGTTTAAAATGCAAACCGAACATGGCCAGACAGTTCTGCAGAGTTTAAAACACTGCAAACCACAGCCTGTAGTTTCCATAGAATGAAAACTCTTGAGAGGAGCTGTATTTGCTCTTAAAGCTGAGGTCATCTGCTGCCTGTTTGTATAGACTTAATTTGGCTTGCTGCCAAAATGCAATGTTACCTTCCGATGAGAAGAATGAGGAAACAGGCAACACAGAGCACACATGGCAGTGCATCACTCGGGCACATGGGTAGGGTAGAGTACAGAGTCTTTTAAAACTGAAACCTTGGTACCCCAGCACCGTGTCCTCATGGGTGCTTACTTAACTGCTGCCCTTCTTCGGTGGCGTCAGAGGCTGGAACAGAATTCGCTGCACACCAGTCCATTTTCAAGCTATGTTTCTGGGAAGTTTTGTCTCGTTTTAAGGTTTCTTAAAAGAAACAACAAAATGCAAACTCTGAGCCACTCAGAATTCTCGTTGATACTGTTGCTGACCAGGCAGCAATTTTTAAAATGCAAACGTATTCATATAGTGTGAAAATCGGTAAGTGAGAAGTAGTTAAAAGTTACAGACAGCGGCACATTCTCAGTGTTTGGTTGCAACTTGTTATTAGAACAGTGCATCCCCAGAGGTGTTGGCAAAAAACACTTTCTCAAATTCATTGAATTGGCACTTTCCAGCAAATTTTTCAAAAATCTATTGCTATCAACTGGATTTTTTTTTTCTCCAAGAGGTGTGAGTGTTTTTCACGAGAGAACTTGCCCTGTTTGAATGAAGTTGATGTTGCCATTACCGGTAGGACCAGATGGGGAGAGCTCGTGTGTGTTACTATAGCTATCCTCCCGAAGGCTGCAGGCGGGCTCCATCCTGCTAAGCCCTGTTACATGGAGTGAGAAATTATTTCTTGTGCTCAGTAACTGTCTTTCTGGATTCTTAGGGACTCTCAGCAGGCTGATACAGAACATTTATCTAGGTGGAAGAAGTGGAGAAGAACTAGCAGTAAATCATGGAAAAAAGCACTCAGCGAAGTCAAGGGCTTGTCATCTTACCTGATGCTTTGGCAACACGATATTCACAGCATAGAAGGTATTTCTTGTCTGATGTCCATTTCTCCTCTGTAAAGCTGCTTCTGTTATTGGCAGTTTTACCTGTGTGAGCATAGTTTCAGATATAACTACATGTGCTTAAGAAGTTAATTTCTTCCCTTATTGCTGAATGTAAAATCCATTATATGGTAGAAGGAAACATATTGGAAAAAATTATTGAAATGTCCAACTTGCATTTCAGTTATATTGCTAAAAGTCTGTAGTACTTAAAACTAGCTTTAACAATGTTTCTTCAGTTCAGTGTAACTGAAATTGTAATCTGCTCTCTCTGTATTTTCAATGGTTTTATCATCTTAATTATTGGCACATGTTTCTTTTATTCCCAGGGAAATTTGGTACTGGCATCCAGTCCTACTTCTCCTTCCTGCGTTTTCTGGTCCTGCTGAACTTTATAATTTTTATCCTCATGTTCAGTTTTGTCACTCTTCCCTTCATCATTTCTAAATATGGAATATTCAACAGTACCATTGCTTACGTTTCTCCAAAGAACATAGGTAAACCTCTTCTCTATGTACAGCTGTTGTAGCATTCCCTCTTTCCGTCACCTTCTTCACCACCTCCCAGAAAAAAGGAATGCCTTTTTATAAGAATGTGGCATGTTTGAGTTAATGTGATCTTGCAGTTCAGTGGGCATTACCATTTGAGTGACTTTTCATGCCTTTCTTTTGACAGAGGATAACTGCACAATTTATGAACCTAGTGGTAATAAGGGACTTGTTTACTTCTATACTTACCTCAAAGATTTGTTCAGTGGCACTGTAAGTAATTAGATTTTTTTTTTAAATTTAGTTTCTGTGTCTCACATAGCATTTAAAATGTAAAAAGAATTTACTTGAGGAATGAAGCTTTGATAATTTTGAAAAATGGTAAGGCGTATCCATCACTGGGGTACGTTATCTCTGAAAAGGGCAGTTTTCAAACTGACTTTTACTGAACAAGCACAAGGCCTGGCTGGCCACGTGCTGCAGCCTGTGCCTCTCCTCCCCAGCTGCTACCCCTTATTATTCTGGAGCACACTGTCTATTGTGCTCTCTGTGTAGGGTCCAGTGTCTGTGTCCTAGAGCTCTTTGACTGGAGAGGGAAGGGATTTTAGGCACACAGTGCCTGCATTACAGTTTGGTAGAGGCAATGGCAGTATTTAGAAGCTACAGACTCTTGTAGCTTGCTGGGGGCCCTAATTTTAAATTTGCAAAATGATTGCTTAATGCCAGGTTGGATTTAATGGGGCAGTTGTAGCTGCTGTTACAAATTCTATTTCAACTTCATTTTCACAGGGATTCCTTGAAGTGACAAGTTTGTTTTATGGCTATTACACAATAGATGCTGTATGGATCAGTATCGTGAGATACAACTTGCCGCTCGCATACCTGCTGGCTACATTTGCCTACCTCGCCTTAAGTTTCCTCTGGATAATAAAGAGGTAAAGATGTTGGTATCGTTTATTTACTGTTACCTGTTGCACAGTTTACATTGTATTCCTGCTTGAAGGGAACATACTGTGTTCTAGAGCTGTTTTATGTGGAAAGGGGGAATCTTTTGCCTGAGGATGTGGTGCCCCAGTAGCTTTTGTTGTGCTTGTGAAAAAGAAAACAATTTGAAGTATCAGTTTTTCATATGTATGCATACCTATAAGTAAAAGCTCCTCAACTATACAGAATCTGTTGGAGGATTTTCTTTTGGGGTTTTTGGTTGAGTTTTATTTGTGCCATCTCAGTTTTTGTTGAGTCTGGGTGAGGTGAGAAGGTGTGACTGTGGGGAAGTGCAGGTGGGAATAACCTGTATCAGTCAGGGTCAGCTGCTGCAGAATCTCACACTGAAAGCGTCCCAGAGACTCCCTGGTACAAAGCAAAGGTGGCGGTTTGCTCACAGAGGGGGTTGTTTAGTCTTTGATCAGCCAGGTTGCTTGTGTGTGTTTTTTCTGTGCATAAAATACATCTTTTCGTGAATTTATCTCTAGGTCTGTGAAAGGCTTTATGCAGAACTTAGTGCATGATGCAGATCCATTTCAGAGCTACTGTAACAAAGTCTTTGCAGGCTGGGACTTCTGCATTACAGATCCAAATGCAGCCTGGCTGAAACATCGCAGCTTGCAGTATGAGCTCCAGGTATGAATAACTTCCACTTTTTTGTGATTGTGGTTTCATACAGCTTAGATAGCTAAACAAAGAGAGGTGTGTAATTTTGCAGATAAGGGAATAAGGTTAAGAAGGATTGAAGTAGCTTGTTTTGGGGGTGCAGCCCACATCCTCTTGCATGCTTTCTAGGTAGCTGGAGTCGTGCTGCAACGTGAGAAGGATTGGCACGGATGTTGTCGACCCTTCCTCCATCCACTGGGGACCAACGCCAGCCTGTTAGCTGCTTGTCTTATCTGCTTCTTCCTCACACTCCAGTCCTGCTTCCTGTGTTAGTTTCTGCGTAGTCCAACAGGAAAAGCTGTCCCAGCTGCGAGCAAAACCTTGCAGGGATCAGTTTGAGTGTTCTGGGTTTTAAGTAAGCAGTAGTTTGGGGAGAAACAAAATTCAGATGGTGCTCTTTGTACTGTTTGAGAGCACTGTTGCAGTAAGAAAATACTGAAAGATTTTCACTAGGTGTCTTTGGCACACATGCACAAACAAAATGCTGATGCAGCTCTAGATTTCCCAAATCATGAAGCTCTGAAAAGGGTCTGAAAGGCTCTTTTGGTAAAATAAGGACCTTCTTTTTGCTCTCTGTACACTGGAAGCAGAGATTTGTGTAGTGAAACAATTACTTTTGGGAAGATGCTTCCACTTCAAACCACAAAGTGGTAATTACAGATTTCATAAATTATAGTGAGTTGCTTTCTGCTCTAGTGACGTTCACAGCCATCTTTTTTCATCATAGAATCAGAACCTCCTTCACTTACCACACTTTTGCCTCCAGAATGCACATCTTAGAAGAAAAAATTGCCCCTTAATATTACTGTTTGATGGACATAAATCCTCAGAAAATACCCTCATATGGGTTTTGTGTGGGTTTGCCCAGGTTAAATTGCCTTCACAGGAGCTACTGTATTTTCATGTCAGTTAAGGTGAAATACACCGAGTTTACATGACAAGCTGCTCGAGACTGGCTCTGTGCCTTCCCCCAGTTTTCCTTCACAAAGAGTAGGAGAAGGAATTTTGAGCCATATGGTGAGGGCTGGTTACTTACCTGCAGAAGTAATGAGATGAGTGAGCTGGTTTGCCCATTTCAGAGTTTAGTATCAAGCTGAGATCAATCTCTCTCAACAAACAGGCAAACTGTCTGTCCTCAAGGAAATGTGTTACTGATACAGTAGAGATAAGAGGATTGCGGGACACCTGCAGGCTACAGAGCCCTCAGCTTGAGGAGGCTGAGCACAGAGGGGCTTCTATTCCTGCATGGACCTGTTTTGTCAAAGAAAAGAAAAAACAGTTCTGTGTGCTCGGGCAGGTGCTGGATTGACTCTCCTAGAACAGGCTGCAGATTTGCACATCTCAGGGGTAGAAGACATGGTGTTAAGTGTTGCATGCTGCACCAAAAATCTGCATCTCTTCTTTCTTTTCTTTGTAGACGGACTTGCAGGAAGAAAAACTGAAGCAAAAAAGAGCTGAGAGGACAATGAAAGAAAAGCTACGCATCTACTCTCTGAGAATATTTATAAATATAATTGTCCTTGCCATTTTATCAGGATGTTTTTACTCTATATTTACAGTAACTGTCTTCTCTCAAAACTCCAATGTGAGTATCAGAAATGACACTAGGGCAGATTCAGTCAAGGCTGGTGATTACAGCAAGAGGAACTATTGTGAAAGAGTCAAGTATCTTAATATAGCACCTTTCATGCAGGGATCTGAAAATGCTTTCTACAGACTTAAAATTTCTTTTAGTAGATGAGAGCAGGAAAGATCAAGGACCACGTGCTGAAAAACCCTCCCCAGTAATGTCTCCCATTGCTGCAGAGGCTTCGATGTCAAGTGCCTTGGAGCTGACAAGAAGAGCAGCCATCACTACTCGTCCCTTGTAACTGTGCTCACCTCGCTGTGATCTGCTGGGTCTGGGCAGTGAACTGGCTGGGAGAACTGACCTGGTTAAACTAAACTTCATCATGATCAGTTTCACATGGTCTGGTTCACTGTCAACTGCAAAAATGCACTGCAGGGGAAGGCAGAGTAAAGATTATGATCTGTCTTGTGGCTTGAGTTACCACTGTGTGGGGAAACAGGAAGGCTTTGAACACGGAGCAGTTTTCAGAAGCAAAGGTTCTTGCATCACTAGCGGAAAGAATCAGGTTGGGTGGGTTTCACCTCTGGCAGGACAAGATGGATAGAGTGGTTCAGAAGCAGAACAAAGCAGACAAGCTTCTAGTCGTGACAGGTTCACAAAAGTAATTGACTTCTCTGTAGGACCCCAGGGTTTGATTAGTCTGGTGGAAATGGGGACCACAGTTTTTGTCTCCCCTGTGTAAGTTGCTGATGTGATACTTAGCTGTTCACAAGGAAAGTTGTGCTCATGGTGGACCTAATTCTGAACTTCTGTAAACTGCCAGGATTGCACAGACAGAAGCAGGAAATGAGGACTGAATGAGTTTGTGTCAGAGGTAATTTTTGAGGGCAGAGAAGAGGACAGCACAACACTGAACAACTTGAAGAACAGCTTCACTTACTGTGGGATTTATGTAGAAGGGTTCATATCTTGACCTTATCTTAATGAGCAGTTAGAGGAGCTTGTCAGGATGGTAGGAAAGTCAGGGGAGCTGCTTGGCACCAGCAGAGAATTGAAAAGTATCTGCACTTGGAATAGTTGCGAAACCTGGTAGCTTTGGTGATGGCTAGCAAGAGTCAGACAGAAACCTTGTTGAGTTGAACTTCTTTAGACAGAAGCTTTGAGGAAGCACAGAAATACTCGTAACTGGAGGTAGAGGGAGTTCCTGGTGAAGGGAGCAGGAGAAAGCAAAGGTGTGTAGCGGCAAACTGCAGAGATAGCAGTGATCAGGCTTGTGTAAAGAACAGAGATTTGTTTTCCATGAAACTTGCTTGTCTAGAGGTATTCAGAATCAGCCCTGGGTTTGCCATTCATGTTCCATGTGGTGCTGGTTCTTATTTCCCAGTGCAAATGTAGGGGGAGGATGAAGACAGAGTAAAAGATGCTGCCTAAATCCTGGGCAAGGGAGACGTGTTTAGCTGGAGACAGCACAGTCAGGAAGGTGTGTTTCTCTAAGCATTATGTTTCTCTCATCTCTTCTTGTGCAGGACACGGGCAATGCGAATTCCCTGGTTAATCTCGTAGTGCAGTATTTGCCTTCCATGGTGATCACACTGGCCAACTTCATTGGTCCTCTGATCTTCTCATTTCTGATCAGATTTGAAGACTATACACCAGCCTTTGAAATCAGGCTGACACTCATGAGGTAAAGATCTTTTTAATGTGGCCTTGGATGTTTCAGCAACTTGTTCTTGGTAGGCTATATGTATTGTAAACATTGAAACATCAAGAAGCAGAGAAGTTGGCACTGGAAACCAAGGAGGCATTGTTTGGCATATGTTTAGTTGGGAACTTTAAATCTGGGAACAATCTGTTTTGATGACAGTGCAGTGCAGTCATCTCTGTGTCCTAGTTTTTCTCCTGGTCCCATTTAGCTTTGTGGTCTGGACATCTTCAACCTGAATAAACAGTCAGTAGGGAACTTGTGGCTGCAGAGCTGTGGATTCACTGCTTTGCGTGCAGCGATTCCCTGAATGAGCAAATGTATGTGTACAGCAGTGACTGAAGTACAGCTTTGCTCAAGGCAGAACTTAAAAGTTTTGGGGTAAAAGATCCTTCCATGTAAGAGCTGGTGTTTGGCAGCTTAAGGCAGTAAGATCTGGGTTGAAGCACCTGAACTCTGCAGGTCCATGCTTTGTATTTCTGATTTGGCCACAGAAGGCCTGAAGCTACATTAGACAGAAATGCTGCACACAGAACTGTACCTGAGAATTGCAACCCACTGCAGCATCAAGATCTGCAACTGAAATGACTGATGTAGGAACAGTACTGAGAAAAGAAACAAGGGACTGTAGCCTAAAGCTGGGAAGGTGGAAAGCAATTTTAACTTACTACTAAGGAAAGAAATGTGTTTATTGTCTAGCTGGCTGCTCTGTTAAAACTCTGCATGACGCTTTTGTGTTTCAAGGCTTCCTTGGACTCCTGTGCAAGGTGAGCCAAGTGTTAACATGGCTATTTCTTGGCATGTTTGGAATTAGGTTTTGCCTTTCTTCCAGGTGTGTCTTCGTGCGGTTGGCCAATATTGGCGTTCTCTTGTTCTCGCTGTGGAGTCAGATCTCCAACTGTGGCACTGACAAGTGTAAGCCCTGTGGATACAATTACAAACTCTATCCTGTAAGCAGATTTATCTTGGTCTTTAATCATCTGAGCTTGTGAACAGAGATTTGTTTTCCATGAGAGTTGCTTGTCTAGAGGTGTTCAGTATCAGCCCTGGTGTTGCTGTTCATGTTATACTTGGTGTTGATTCCCACTGCTCAGTGCAAACCAGTACAGTTGTTACACACACATCCTTCGTTAGTCTAAAACTCTGATTAGAATTAGTCCAGTGGCAGATGATTGCTTAGCACAGGCTTTCTGTCCACCGTGAGGATTGTCTGAGGTAGCTGTGTTTTGAGACATTATGCTACTGCCTTTTGCTGCAATAATGCAAATTGTTTTTCCTTAAAAACCAACAAACAAACAAAAAAACCCCAACCACCAAAACCAAACAAAACACACACAACCGCCCCCCACCTCACAAAAAAAAAAAGAACAACCCAAACCCAAAATCAAATCTTGGCATGGGAACTTTGAAACACTTCAATATTTTAGAAATTGGAGTTAATACCATTTGAACTTCATGATGTTAACTGAGACGTTTGTTGCTTTAGTGATAGACAGTTTTTTCAACTTGTTTATTTAGACTGCTAATCTTGTTTATCCTGACTTGTTTTTATAGTGCTGGGAATCTGATGTTGGGCAAGAAATGTACAAACTGATGATATTTGATTTTCTTGTAATTCTTGCTGTGCCCCTGTTTGTGGACTTCCCCAGAAAGTATGTATCTCTGCCTTCTGAGCATATTTTTACAAATGACGTATGAAACACATTTTCTTTTTTCTGCTTTAAAATCTCCATATTTCTAACCAGATTACTAATTTTAAAATAAAGCATAAGCATATTTCTGGTGGTTTGAATACCTGTTTACTATTCAGATGGCTGTGTAGTTTTTGATATTTGAGAGCTTTTTTCTTCAGACATTTTCTGCTAAGTTGTCTAATGCTTAAATGCTAAATTCTGTATGTTCCAAATGTGTTAGAATGAATCTAAACTCTACAACTTCAATTTAAGACTAACAGTATTCTTTGGTTTCAGGTTGTTAGTTACTCATTGCTCTTGCAAGCTAATTCAGTGGTTTGGACAGCAGGAATTTGGAATTTCTGACAATGTCCTGGAAATCATTTATGGGCAGACTATTTGCTGGATTGGAACCTTCTTTTCACCACTTCTCCCTGCAATAGCAACTATCAAATACTTCATCATCTTTTACGTTAAAAAGGTAATGAAGGTGTGTGGTTGATGAAGGACTGAGTACATCTCTGTGGTTGTTGTAATGCAGGCATATAGATATGCAGGTGATCTAAAACCAACAAAAAACCCTAAAGCCACCTGTGGATGCAGTGCATGGAATGAGACAATGGTATTCAATTTTCAGTAAGGTTTTGTGCTTTTAACAGAAGGTAGAATTTTGCTTTGATATCAAGCAAAACCACATTTCAATTACTACTTCTCAAATTATTTGTCTTTTTCTTAAAGGAAAGCTTTTTATGTAACAAAGCTAGTTTATAACACTTTCCTGCAGTAATCTATTTATTAGCAACACAGCTTATGACTTGGACAAAATTTTGCAAAACTGCTAAAAATTTGGGAGCAAAATGGAAAATCCAAGCCGGGTTGGATGTTCATGTGATTTCTGCCTATCAGAAGCGTTGCTCAGTGACCACACAGCTCCTTCTGTGCATCCCATTCTTGCTGATACTTTAGGTCTTGCAAGAGGGGATGTATCCAGTGAAGATGTGGCAGAGCAAAGCCAACAGCACTGCCATGGGTCATACACCGAATGGCTGTGTCAGCTGACTCTGTGCAAGTGTGTGAGGTCCTCTGGATCAAATTCTTACACAAACTAGGAGACACTGACTTATACCAAAATGTGAGGCACTCTTGTCTTAGCCCTTCTCAGCCCATGCACACAGAGGAGGTGGTTGTGGGGTAGCTGGTGGCACGTTTGAGAATGGAAAATTCAGTAGCTGGGGGAAGTACGCTTAGATGTATATCTATGTAGATGTACTGGTAACACTCTTACCTTCCCTCTTCAGATCATTTTGATACACACATGTAAACCTGCAGCTAGGCCTATCAGGGCATCGGGTTCCAACTTTTTCTTCCTGGTGGTGCTGTTGATTGGGCTCATCTTGGCTTTTGTCCCATTGGGAGTCAGCATAGCACGGTAAGTGACAAGTTAAGTTCTGTGAAGTTGACACTTGTTCTAAGGTTGTCAGTTCTGTAAAAGCAGACACACAACTTTAGAATGATTAATGGAATAAAATATATAGGGTATAATACATAAAATCATAGCTTAGTCCATATAAACAAAAATTACAGTTTTAAAGACATAGGACACTTGTACTGCATCGCCAAACTGGTGCTGGGCTTGTGCTGGATTATTTTATCTTTACATTTTGGTGAAACATCTTTCTGTTCTGCTTCTTTGACAGTATCCCCTCTTCCAAGGCATGTGGGCCGTTCAGGAATTTCAACACTTCGTGGGAAGTTGTTCCAGATACAATACTTGAGTTTCCTACAGTTGTGCAGCAGATCCTTTTTGGCATGGCATCAGAAGCCTTTGCAGTGCCTTTTTTTATGATCATTTGGTGAGTACTGTGGAGACTTGATTCACTTATGCAGCTTCATTTCCTTGCTTACTGAACTCATACCAAGCATCTATTAGACCAGATTTTTCATCAGTCAAAAGCATCAAAACCCATATGAGCCCTCGGCCCTTATGTCTTTGCCCCTGTGTTCACACACATTAGCTTTGTTCCATTTCCTCTTGCACGTCCCATGTTCAATAGTGTCCTTCTCAAAAATGTTAACTGCGAATCCTCTGCAAATTAGTACTGTAAGCATTGTGATCACAATTCCTAAATTTAAATGGAGTTTTTTGCATTTAAGTTTAACTAAACTCTTTGCAAATTTTGGAGCCTTATTACCTGATGCTTTCTAAAACTTCTGCACTTGAAAAACCACACGGTTTATTTTGGACTCCAGCCAGCCCTTTCTTCCGTAGCACATGTTTGTGTGTTCCCCTGAACTGAACTTGTTATTACGTACATAGGAAATCTCAAGTCCTCCCTTTTCGTTTGTTGTTTACAGCATCATTATGTTCTATTTTATTGCCTTGGCTCGAGCACACAAACGAGTGGTTGAACAGCTGAGAGAACAACTGGTTTTGGTAAGATCTGACCCAACACTTTACTGACACAACAAAGATAACTTCAGGGGTACAGAAATGAGGCATGCAGAGGAGTATTGGTTTTCATCGTCTCCTGTATATTTGGTATTTGCAACAGGAAGTGAAGAATGTTTTACAAATTACCCAGGAAAAATAACCAAAGCATTGTGGTATTTCTCAGTGGAGTTGATTTTCTTGGGTACCAGCTGCAACTGCAACAAGGTCTGGTTATATCAGGCAACACACATACAAGAGATATGCCCCTGAGAAGCTGGGTCCCTGTTTTTCATCTGTTGCCTTGCTTAAATCCACTCATCTGCATGTTTTTTTTCTGCCAAAGAAGAACCTGAATCTTGTGTTTCCTGTCCCTTCACCATCTTGCACAACCTCCACTTCTATTTCCTTCTCTGCCCTCACAAACAGGCACCCAACTCCCTACCCTTTCCTCCAGGCCTGTATTTTGACTGCATCTTTTCTGCTCGTGTTCTCGAGTGCAGGCCCAGCACTGTTTGAGCAGGTACTGGAACAGGTCACCACTAACCAGCCCTGTGGAGAAGTCTGCCAGTGCAGAAATGCTGCTTTGTGGCCATCAAAAGCCACTGCCAGGTTTGGCAGCATTCGTGTGCTGTGTGCAAACTGCTGGAGTCAGGACTCAGCCTCACTAGTGAGGCTTCTCACTTTCTTACGAAATAGCCCATTTCTTGGCGTGAGCTTCTTTCAGATATGGCATTTAACAACCTGTGTGCAGAAAAACGCTACTGGGGGGAGATTTTTGAGGAGTGAGGAATTTAGGAACAAAAGCCTTCGTGCTTTTTGAAGGGTTCACAAACCAGCTGGGAGTTCTGAAAATCCTTGTGTGCTTTTTATTTTTGTTTGTTCACTGTTGTTCGGCTTCTTGGAAGCATGGTTTTAAATTTTGAGGTGTGTGAGATGTTTTTACTAGGCTCAGTGCAGAACTGTTGATGTGTGACCTGAGGTGAGATAAATGAAGTCAAGACTATTGTAAACTTGAAATTGTTCAGGCAGTCGAGAGTGTGCTGGGGGAGTACAATGTGGTGAATTTTACTTCTAATAAAGAAATGAGCTGTTGTAGATGATTTGTATTAACACTGTTCATGTGGAGCATACTTGTTATTCTGTCTTTCCAGGAGAGTCGTGACAAGATGTTCCTAATCAGAAAGATAACAGAAGCTCAGAGGTAGCCTTGAAAACCACACAAGCCAAAAGAACTTGACTTCCTCAAACTCCCAGAGCCACAAGATAACAGCAGAAGCACTTGCAGCTTCTAAAAACTGAGCAGCTGACCGGCACCCTGGCACCCTGATCTGTGTAATGGGTGCTTGTAGTCTGAGTCTTTCTTGGTTAAGCTAGTGGGGCTTAAGGTTTCCAAAACTTGGAAATTCAGCTAATTTATACTGTGTTAGGGCTGCTCAAAAAAGGATACTTTAACACTGATACAGCTTCAGGGTTGTTGGGATTTGTTAAGTCCCTGTTTTTTCAGGGAGTTTAGGTAAAGTATGATCAGAACTGAAACTCTATTGTACTGTTTTTACAAATTATGCTATAAGAATCACGAGAGAGGGTAAAGGTATGGTTTTACATGTTTTCAATACCTTTTATTTGCTTTGGTTTTAAAAAAGAAGCATGTATGGAAGTATTTTGAAGTAATGCATAGGAAAAGAAAACACAGCATAGGCTCGAAACCAGTTTTCTAAATATTTTTAGAGGTGGGGGTTTGCTATTTATTCTGCTCTGAAGCAGCAGGAGCAGCTGAACACTGGATAACTGGTCACAAGATTGTTCAGAGCAAACGAGCTGATGAAAGAGCTCTGAATAAACACTCGGGGTCGGAGGAAGCCGACAGCCCCGGCAGGCACAGCACTGCTGGGGCACCAGTCTTGCTCCTGCGGAGGGGCCTTTTTTTTGTTTTAGTGTTTTAAGGCATTATTGTTTGTGTTTTATTCTTGTACCAACATCTTCACTACCGTTCTCTGTGTTCGAAAATGTGAATATTTGAGAGTTAAATTATTGGTTGGCAATACTGTGTGTCAGTACCCCTTAATTTCACATTTCCTGTCTCTCAGCTGAACTGCTGGGGCTGTGTGTCTCGGAGAACCGCGTGTCCCTGTAGGCTACCAACCCATTCGCTTATTTAAAGATTGTAGCTAAGAATTTTCTGTACAGAACTGCGTTTATTGCTTGAAATCTGCATTAGTCCGCTCTTAGTAAATGTGAGACACTATCCTTTTTATACAGTCTTTTGGAATGTTTTCTGCCCTTACGTTAACGCAATGAACACCCGATGAACGCTGTTTTTGTTACGGTACCGCCTGGCGCTGCTCGGTGGCTGTGGCCGTGAGGGGCCGGCCCGGGCCCGCCGCCGCCCGCCCTCAGCGCTCCCGCCGCCGCATTCCCGCCCCGCCCCGTTCCCACGGCAACCAGGGACGCCGCTTTTGATTGACAGCTGCGCTGTCCAGTGCGGCGGCGGCGCGGGGCCAATCGGAATCGTGGTGGGGCGGGAGGGTGGTGCGCGGTGATGACGTCATTGCGTCGCGCAGGGGCCCCCGTCCTCAGGGCTATGGCGGCGGCCGTGGCTCCGCGTTTGCGGTGCTCGCTGTTGCAGCGCCGGCCCCTCCGCTGCGGGCCGGGTACGGGCTCGGCTCCGCTCTCTGCGCGCCCCTCAGGCCCCCGTGCCGCCACCCGGGACCGCCTCAGGCCGTCCGGCTCCCCGGGTGGCAGCGCCCGCCCGCCCGTCCCGGACGAGGACCGGGCGGCGGCGGAGCTCGCGTCACCTTTGTCTCTCCGACAGGTCTGCGGCCTCTGCCCGCCGGAGGGGCTTCCCTCAGGCTGTGCAGCACGCGGGTGGCGCAGGAGGGCATCAACAAGCCCGTCATAGACCGCATCATCCGCGTGGACCATGCGGGGGAGTACGGGGCGAACCGCATCTATGCGGGGCAAATGGCCGTGCTGGGCAGGTCTAGCGTGGGGCCCATCATCCAGGTTAGCGCGCCTTGGAGTCATCCCTGTGGTTCTGTTTCGTTTGCATTTGATTAACAGTGGCCGGATGACGGCGAACGATCGTAGCCTTCCTGGCAAGATTGCTGTCCATTTTTTATTCAGCACTTCTGAACGTGTGGGCTTACAAAAATTGGTGGGAGTACTTGGTAAGGAAGTTACCGATGCTGCAGTTACTGTAGTGTTGTCCTACTTTGCAAATCCTCATCTGCCCTTTTTATAACGATCTGCATCTGCCTTTCTGCACCCTTCTCTGTGGTGTTGCAGTGTTATAGAATTGTCTCAGCTATCACAGCAAAAATGGCCTGAGCTGTTTTGGGTTTTATTAGTTTTATTGGAAATGTTTATCTCTTGGGGTTTTATGCTTCACTGTGATCTGGCTCTTTTGCAGCAAATGTGGAATCAAGAAAAAGACCACCTGAAAAAGTTCAATGAGCTCATGGTTGCATACAGAGTTCGACCTACTGTTTTATTGCCTTTCTGGAATGTAGCAGGTTTTGTTTTGGGTGAGTTTGTACAATAACTATTGCTGCTGTTTTGTGAAGTCTTCAGTTGTGTTAAATTATTTGTATTGCTTCAGATTTCATTGTTTCCATGTGTCTGGTACCCCAATCCCAGGGGCTGGAAGTGCTTTACTTGGAAGGAAGGGTGCAATGGCTTGCACAGTGGCTGTGGAGGAGAGTATATCAGAGCACTACAACAACCAGATCCGAACTCTAATAGAAGAGGATCCAGAAAAGTACAAAGAACTATTGCAGGTATTTAACCGTGACTTAAAAAGTAGTTTAACAAATTGATTGAACTATCCGATGTGATTTAGTCTTTTAAAAATAACATGCTTTTAGAATTTACCGTAGATCTTTTTGTTCTGTCACTTAGAATGCTGAAGTCAACAGAAACTATTAAAATGGAAGGATGCTTTTTCCTTCAGCAAATTGATCAAGCACCAAAATTAAAACACATGTTGGATTATCTTCAGCATGCTTGCAGTAATGCAGTGTTTCCTTTCTGAGTGGGAGAATTACGCTTTAAGTTTGATTAATTTTAATTGCAAGGAAGGGTCTAGAGGGGAAACAAAAGGAGTAAATATGATTGCACAGTAGCTGTGCTGCCCTCCTCTGAAGGCATTCAAGTACCTGCACGTGCTCCTTAACCTGTGGGGCCCAGAGCTATACGCAGTGCTCGGGGTGAGCTCGAGGTGACCCCCTCTCCAGCCCCTCTGCCCACGCTGTGTTTGATGCACCCCAGGGGGGGTTTGCCTCCACTGCTGCCAGCCAGCACCCTGTTCATGTTCTAGTCCTGGATGCTGCTCAGGATGTGTAAGGAGCTGATGTTTGTCAGCTCTGTGAGAAAATCAATTCCCAAGCACTTTAGGTATCGCAGTGGGACGCGTTCCTGTAGGGTGTTTGTGGGAGATTGAACTGTTTCCACAGGCAGCACACGGAACTGGTTCATTTCCAGCCTTGCTGGCTGCCAGTGTGTTCAGTTGTGCATAGTGTAACATGTAGCAAAATCGGATTATTCCCATGTGTCCTATTGTTACAGAAATTGTATCTGAAGTAACCTGGGTTGTGCTGAGGTGCACCAGGGAAATACCACCCCTGAAGACGATGATACAGTGAAATAGGTAGAGATGGCACAAAATAAAGAGACAAATCCAGGCAGTGAGTTTATTCACAGTGCCAATATGAGGAGAACTAGTGAGGAAACCAGAAACAATGTGAAGGTGTTGGGCAGGGACAGTGCCCAGCTGCCCAGAGAAGTTTTTGAGAGACCCTGGCTTGCCATGGTACACGTGATGGACAACAGCATCTAGTTTTGTGTACTGGCTGCCTTGATTTCTCTGCAAAGTAGACTCAGTAACTGCTATTTTTAAAGGTAATAAAGCAATTCCGGGATGATGAGCAGGAGCACCACGACATTGGGCTTGAGCACGATGCAGAAGCTGTGAGTAGAACGTTGGCTAATTGGTGCTGTCAGTGAGGATGTAGATGTGCTGCTCTGCACCTTTCTTACCTAGAGACTGGGATGTGGTTCTTCGAGAAGCAGAAAATAAGGCTCTTGATGCTCTTTCTCAAAGATACATATAGGAAAGTCCTGCATGTTATAACTTTCATTTTTCTAGATCAGAACTGAATCTGTTGGAATTCATGTCAAGTGTTAAAGTGTTTTGATTTTTTTCCTAACAGGTATCTTCCGCAAATTTTTAGATTTCCTTTTAATTTCAGTTCAGATTAAATGTTTTTGAAGAGGAGGCTAATAGGTGCTGTCTGTACAGCTGGGGAACTGGAGGCATCATCTTATTAGGAAGTGTGAAATACTGAACTAAATTCTGTGCTCACTAGGAAACTCTGTGGGGAATGTGTAACTTCTGTTTTTACTCTTGACTTACACTTGTGGAGAAATGGAAATATTCTGCAAAGTTGATAAATCTTAATTTTGTTTTCTCTATGATAGATTAGACTGTAAATACAGGTGGGGTTTTCTTGGGGGGGTGGGTGTGTGTTTTTACTTTGATTTTTTTTAATAGTGCTTACTATTCCTTATCACAATCTGGTTCAAGCAAAACACTTCAGTAGATGTATTTAATCTGTTATTCTTTTTACAGACACCAGCTTATTCTGTTTTGAAGACAGCCATACAACTTGGATGCAAAGCTGCAATATTTTTATCAGAACGAATTTAGTTGTATTTTGCATAATAGCTGTGGCAATAAACTCTGTCACAAAAGTGTATGGAAATTGTGGAAGACTCAGCTATTTTATTCAGCCTTTTAAATTTTTCTGCACTAAGCACTTGATTCAGCCATCCTTTGTCACATTGAGTACCCATTTAAAAAGTATCTAGATTAAAGTCAGTTGAGCTAAATGTGAATAAAGGTGGCAGAATTGAGTCTGTATGAACTAAACCTCCCTATTCAGAGACTGTTCACAAGGTGGCAGCAAAATGTGTTTATACATGATTTATATATACAATATTTGTGTATGGATGCACACACATAAAAATGATAAATATATTCTCTGTTGCCTTCAAATTTATGTGTACTTGAAATAAGCTGGAGCACATCAGCTCATTTTAAAATGGTTAATACTGACAAGAATATTTGTTCTGTTTTCAGAGTAAGTGAAGTAATAGTAAGTATTTATTTTCAGTCCATCTTGAATAAAAATTGGTATTATAAGACCAGTTTTACTGAAGAACTTCTTTCTGTTTTGGGATGGGTTTTTTTCAGGCATAGTTCTGAATTCTTAGTAGAATTTTACTTACTGTATTGTTCTTTGTTGTGGTGGGGATTTTTTTGTTGGTTTTTTGGTGTTTTCTTGGGTTTGTTTGGTTTGCATTTTTTTTTACCTGAGTGTGTGTGTAAGGAATTGATCCCTGCCATAAAGCAGGTGGAGAGAGCAATTTGGAGCACTGTGGAGTTGCATTCAATATTCTGTTAGAGCTTTCAAGCTTATCTTTGCTTCAGACAGCATTTAATCCAGGTACATCTGAGCCTGCCTTTTTTAGCAGCTCTGTTAGTGTTTGTGGGTACTGACTGGTGTGTGATTTGATGTGAAAGGCTTCTTAAAGAGGATTATTTACCCTTTTTTTTTTTTTTTTGGTGAAGGAGCTTAGGCAGAAGGTAAAATCTCAATATAGAGAAATTCCTATTCTGTGAGATTTTGACTGTCACTTTGTATGTTCTTTAAAAATAATTTCTGTCAAACTGTTGCAAGTTAGACTCAAACTACTGATGTTACTTACTTTGTTCAAAGTAGCATTTGGTTCTCTATCTGTGACTGGTTTGCACACCCACTGGAATAACTTGACTAGAGGAACTCAAAGCTAAAGCACAGATTTTTCAGGGACTGCATAATCAGAAAATAACTCTAAGGGAGTCTCATTTTACTTGCCTCAGCCCCAGACAGTTGTGAGCAGTGAGTTTGAAAACTCAAGTTTACTGAAGGTGCATCCTATTACACTAATGCAATATCTCCCCTAATTTGACCAATTGTCTGAACAAAAGTTACATCTAGCAGATTTCTTGCCTTAATTTCTCTAAAGTATTCAAGATGCATGTGGAAAATTCCCAGGTAATTTGGAGGAGAGAGGAATCAGCACAAAAGAATGATTAACTAAAGTGGTTAAAGGGGTAACAAGTGGTGGTGGAAGCCTGTGCAGTGCAGTTGTGTAAGTCATGGGCTTTAATAATTGAGTAAAAGAAGGAAAAAAGATTGCTTGGTGAGTAGTTCATTGTGAAGTTTTTCATGCCAGGGGCACGATGGCATGGCATCTTTTATTAGTCCCTTGTTGCGGGGGAGGGAGGCCAGGGCATGCTGTATTTTGACTCAAAGCCACACACTGCATGCCCATACATGCAATGGTCTTGTGACATAAACTGGAAACTGAGCCAGACAGTTCCTGGTCTTTTAGCCATTCCATCAGCATTGAAAGCTGCACAAGGCATCCGTGGGGCTTTCCTAGAGAGCTGGTACTCAGCTGAAGCCTGGTGTTCTCCAAGGCTGTGGTTGCAGAGATTCTCTGAAGATGTCTGCGGTGGTGGTCAGCAGCGGTGGGATTGGCTTCTGTCAGAGTGACAGATGTGCTCATGTGATTGTCCAAGATGGGGGTGGCCCTCGAGACCATCACACGCTGCTCACTTGGGGCAACAATTTTTAAGAGACAAATCTCATGTTTAATGTATTTCGTTTGCCAGGGGCTGGAAACATCAAATAGCAAGAAATTGCCATGTGAGGCCTGTGTTTGGTCATATCTGCTGTAATTGAAAGTGCTCATAGAGAGTTCTTTGTCCTCAGCAGCTGAACACATCCTGCACATTTGAGAAGGGTGTCAGACAGTAACACTGACTCCAGCTGCAAGCATGAAATGTGAACTGGGAGATCAAATCTGCTTTATGCTTCTGAGCAGGATTTGTTCCTTCTTTAATGGCGCAGATTTCTCCCCATCCATTAAAGTGTGGGTGGGCTGTTCTGCCACTTCCAAAGCTTGAGCATTCCCCTGCTCACTGGCAGTTTACTCTTTTTGTTGTTGTTTTACACAGAAAATTGAGTTTCTTTTCATTTTTCTCATGAAAAAGGAACTTTTTTTTTGTTTAAAAACCTGTTTCAGATTTCAGAAGACGGAAAAAAATGGTAAAAGGTTACAAAAGAACAGGAGGTGCTTAGTGCTGTACAGTTCTGTTGTACAGCTGCTGCTAGGCTGTAGTTACTTCTTTATGTTGAGGCAGAACTAAGCTGAGTAATACCAGCCATCCCAGCAGGGGTTAATGGCAGGCAGAGGCCAAAGTATATAGCTTATACAAGCCTGTTATCATAGTGATCCTCAGTGAACTCTGGTCATGTTGACAGAGGAAGAGGAGCTTGGATCAGAGAAAGGCTGTGGAATGCTGCATTTTCAGAACAGGGAGTGGGGAAGATGACAGTGTCTTCACTGTGCCTTTGAGTTTTGGGGCTTCCTTGTAAATGATAAAATACACACATAATTGGGTTTGGTAATATGCAGTGGGATGAAATCCTTCCCCTCAAAGTAATGAGGTCTTTTCTGGCTCCGGTGATAAGCCAGGGCTTGATCCCGATTTTCTCCTGCAGAAGCAGTTGTATTTCTCAGTGAGGAGGAGCAGCAGCAGGTACCGATCTGTGTGTGTGCAGGGCTTTAGGGCTGTTAGCTGCTCTTTGATCAGCTTCTCACTTGCTGGTTTCTTCTGCAGTCAGTGCTGGGGACGACCTGGCCCCCATTCTCCAGAGCTGCTCTGGGTCAGAGATGAAGGTAACGATGGTGCTTGGAGGGGAGTGACACGGTCACACGGTGCAGTCCCTGCGCTGAGCGCTGGCGCTGTGTCCGGAGCGGGATCTCTCCACTGTCTGCAGGCACTGCAGAAGGCACGTGTGATGCCCTAAACGTGCAGCTCTGGCTGTGCCAGGACACGTTTCAGCAGCAGCCGGGCAGAAATCAAATCCCCGTGGCTGGGATTAACGAGGTGGTGCTGACAGAAGCTGAACAGACTTTTGTCAAGGGTGTGTAGTGATAGGACAAGGGTTTATGGCTTTATGTGGATAGAGGGCAGGTTTAGATTAGATAGAAGAGAGAAATTCTTCACTATGAGGGTGGGCAGGCCCTGGCACAGGTTCCCACGGAAGCTGTGGCTGCCCCATCCCTGGCAGTGTCCAAGGCCAGGCTGGACGGGGCTTGGAACAACCTGGGACAGTGGAAGGTGTCCCTGCCCATGGCAGGGAGCTGTGGAATGAGATGAGCTTTAAGGTCCTTTCCAACCCAAACCAGTCTATGATTCTGTGACTTATGATGCAAATAATGTAAAATGAGACTCATAGGATTGTTTGGCAGAGAGCTAAATCATTGTCTGGGTTGGGCTTCGTTTTTGTCTGGAGTAAATCTGTGTGGCTCACTTGCGCACACAGATCAGCTGAGGATATGAGGACGTCCCTGTGCTGGGAGTAACATGGAATCTACATCTCTATTTGTTCTTAGTATTACAGGAGTTATTTAATCTATACGCATCTGCCTTGTGTCTGGACTTTGGGGAAGACATAATTTCAAATGCCAGTCATTTGTTGTCACTAGCTTTGAAGCTGTGGCATGTCACTTGCATTGAATTCTGCACATATTTTTTAGCTTGGGAGGCTTAAAGGGCTAAGGCAAAAATATTGGCCAATTTAAAGGAGGAATGTGTGTCATAAGGGAGGAGATTGTTTAAAGCTACTACCATTTTTCTATTTGTTACTTCAGTTTTCATTGTGTCTGACATGAAAAATCTGAATAGATTTAGGAGAATGACAGCAGCTTTGCAGTTGTACTTCCAAAGTGGCAGAACTTAGCTTGTGTTGGAGAACGCTTGCTGATACTGTCTTTTTTTTGAGTTGTGGGGCTAAACTAATGTTGAGTAAATGAATTAACAGTTCAGGTTCAGTGGGTAATGTATTTCTCCGTGTTAGAAGGAAAAGTCCAGTTGTTGTTAGGTGCTTTCAATAAATGCAGCCCCCTGCTCATTTCAGGTGTTTTTGAGAAGTACCACCTTATGCTACAGCTTTGCAGAGCAGAACCCAACCCTAACCAGAGCAGGGGGTGGTACCTCTGTGTCCAGCAATACAGCAGCAGTGTTTTGTTGTGTTAGGATGCACATTAATACACCTCTGCTGATATTCTAAAAAATGGAGGTTTTTGGTTCTGAATGTCTTTGTCTCACAAACTCTGGCCATGGCACTGCCTTTACCTGTGCTTGTTCTTAGCTGGAAGTAAATGATATTCTGGTGGAAGCCCAGGAGTCACGCAGTGTGACTTGGAAAGGAGCTCTGGAGGTCATCTTGTCCAACCTCCTGCTGGAAGCAGGACTGTGGCCGGCACTAAAGCAGGTCAGCTGTGATTTTTTCCAGATGGGATGAAAACCTCCAAGGACAGAAATTTCACAGCCTCCATGGGCAGCCTGTTCTGGTCCTGCATTATCCTACCAGTGACAATTTTTTTTCTGATATCTATCCTGAACCTCCCAAGACTGTCACTGCTGCTGCTTGTTATGCCACGTAGCATCACGGAGAAGAGTTTGCCTCCACTATCTTGGTAAATACTCTGGGTAGTTTTAGGCAACTGTTAGATCATTCAGATTAGCTCTCCTTGCAATGCCTGGTTCCTGAACTGGCACAGAGGAAAGGAAGAGATGCATCTAGTGACCACCTTGACACTCTCATTGTCTGTTTAAGACTTCAGGCTTCATATGTCTTCTTTCCTTGCAGGTATTTTCCACCCAACTGTTTGCATGCCAGTGATTTTTTTTTCAGTGTTACTTGTGCCTAGGACAGATGGATTTATTGATTTTATGTTACAGGTGGGTGTGTGTAGGCCAAGATATTAGTGAAAGCAAGTCATATATACCATGGGTGGTTTTCATATTTAAAATACCTTTTCTGGACTGTAATAAAAAAAGATTATTTCTGGCACTAAAAGTGCTTTTCTGTTTTCTCTGTGGCTACTGGCCAACCACCTGCCTGGGCTGTCCAGGTCAGAGCAGAGGCAGCAGTGGGTGAGGGGGATTTGAATTTTCTTGTGGTTCATTTTGAAGACAAGTTCTGCCAGCAGTGTTTTAGCAAGCTGTCAAGAATTTATCCCAAGCATGTGGCTTGAGGGCACCTGCATAGTCAGAGGCTGCTAACTGTGTGTAAATGGATAAAACGTTTAGTGGAGTGAAAAGCCTTTGCTTATAGGCACAGACAGACATGCAGTGTCAAGGCGGATGACTCAGTCCTGCTGATCTTTGTTGCTGTCTCTGCTTTGAAGTGAGCTTCCTTTTTAAGCAGTAGCCTATGTGTAATTTAGGGCTGTCTCTCAGCTTGCTGATGATAGATTGTTTCCTCCCCTCTGTGGGGCACAACCATCCTCCAGAGGTGGCACCCAGCTTCTGAGGAGGAAGAACATGCACAACTTGCTTTCCCAGGACTAATGCCCAAATGACAAAACAGAGGAGCCTCTGCTCTCCAGGTGTGTCATCCTAAGCCTCCCTGTGCTGATGGCTGTGGATCCCAGGGCAGGCAGAGCCCGCTCTCCTCTCAGGAGTGACGGTATCGTGTTTAACAAAGGTCTGTCCTCTGCCAGCCTGCAGCATTCCCATGAGAAAGGGACTTCGCTCTAGAGCTGGCCTGAGAGAAGGCCTTTGCATGGAAGTCTACCAGAGATACAAGTTTATGCTTAACCCTGAGCCTGAGAGCAATGGGGATAATTGGATGTTCCATGTTAAACTTGTTGGAGGCTTTAGAGACTTGTCTGTGGCCACCTGCCAGGTCTGAGGCAAAAGTACCCTGGAAATACAGTTTGAGAGGAGCTGAATCTCCCTTGTGGCTGTATCATTGTACTAACCATACAGCACTCCTGGTATGTGAAAATGTGCTGACCTTGCTTCTTCTGAGTGGGTTTTTTTATCCAGCAAAAGAACAGCAGCAGGACTTAAAATCACTGGTGAGATTATTCTGCAAGTGTAGCTTAATGGCTTGATTCCAGCCCTGACCTGGAAAGCTAAGTGCTTGTGACAGATGAGGAGCTGTCTTGCACATCTCATCTTGTCAGCTCTCATTGTTCTGACTTTGGCAGGAAAAATGCTGTTTACTTGAAAACTTCGAAGGTGGTTGAAGAAGACTTTGGACGTGGTTGAAATGTGATTTTTTTAAATTAATAACCGTCCGCTTTTCAATTCCTCCCACCCAAATATTGTAGCAATACTTGCTAATGAGGAATAATTATGTCTCAATTTTAAGTGACACAAGTGCTATTGTTTACACAAAATGTGAGAATCTTGTAAGACATGGGGCATATGCTTAGAGGGATAACGCATGAGAATCAGTTCTGCCTTCTCAGGGAGCCAAGCCTTGCAGAGGAAGATGACAGATACATGTGTTTATACACAGACTTTGTGACTGGCTGTGTTTGCTTATCATTTGTCATAAATGCAGAGACTTGCAGCACAGAGCACTAGTTCACCATAAGCTGGAACATATGGTCCTCTCCAGCAGATGTGACACGAATTCCAATGCTCACTGGACGTTTCAGGCTGATGACCAGCAAGAGGATTTATCCTGGTAAGCTGGTATGGGTATTCTTGAAGCTTTCCTGTGGATTGCTGCTCCATTTGGGATTTTTCCATGGATAGGGCAGAAAAGGTATGGCCTGGTTTTCAGCTTGTATTGCTGGCAGTTCATAACTGCTGAAGCAGCTACCTGGACTCATCTGGTGCATTGCTTGGACATGATGTTGCAAACTCTTGGGATAAAAACACTTACATGAAGCTACTGCTTTGGTAGTGCATTCTTTCTTTCCAACTGACTCATCATTCTCCACAGACTTGGTATTCAAACAGAAATAACTCACCAGACCCAGTGGTGAAAGCCCTGGGTGTTGTTTTCCGTGACTTTCCTACTAACAAGACAATTCATGGTTATATTCTTCCCTCTTTTTATCTCCCTACACTTACCAAAATACATGTGATACTGCTACAGCCTTTGCTTTTAGATGATGTCTTATGATACACCCTCCATGTGTCATCTCATACTGACGACTAATTCCAGGCTCACCTGTAGTGCGTTAGGAATAATCAGCAGAACTCTTAACACATTTGTCTTTCTGATTTACTAAAAAACTTCAAAAAACCTAACCCCAAACAGCCTTATTATCACAGCCAAGAGAAACTTGTAGAACAAATTACACACATGACCTGCATGTGTTATGAAAACAGCATAAAAACCAAAAGAAGTTTGCAGAGATTTCCTAGAGAATATTCGTCCACGTTGTAAAACCAATGATAAATTTTCCTGCATCTGGCAATTATTATGCCACACTCTGCTCTTACTCAATGTTCACCCTGTTCATCTTAGGCAACACTTACTCATTCCTGAGTTCTCTCACATACCAAGATATTAATCTGCTTCTCATACAAACAGTCAATGATCTGAAATTGCTACAGCACACCAGCACAGACTTGATTCAGTATCTGTTTTTGTTTGCTTTCTTTTGTTTGTTTGTTTGTTGTTAGGGAGAAAGAATCCAAAGTGGATCAAAGTCCATTTGGTCTCTGGAGCTGCATGCATGCCCCTACTTACCACCCCTGTGTTTAGACTTGCATGCTACGAGGTTTCAGAAGTCATAGGCACTACCCATCTGTATTTGCCTTAAATCAAACAACTTCTTAAACAGATTTTAGGTGTTTCATTTTTCTTTGCGTTCTTGGACGTAAGTTGGGTCTGATTTTCTGTGGGCTTTGCTTTCCTTGGCTTCTAAAATAATTTTATAAAGTGTTGCTTATTTGAATCATGTGGTCATTGGCAAGTCCAGCTGTGCCCCTTGCCCAGCAGTGCCTTGCTTCAGGGAGCTACACACAGAATCACAGTCTGCTCCAGAGGTAACAAATTACAAATGGAAGTATTATCATGACAACTGGCTGTCTTTATTGATGGGTTAGTGGAAGTGACTGTGCAAATACATATCAGTGTGTGCTGCTTTATTATATAGCCCTGCTGACTCAGGGAGTGGGCGGTGTGCCGTTCACTCAGAGCTGGCTCACAGAGATAAGCACTGCTATTAAACTGTTTTTTGTTGAACTATTTTAACACAAGCACGTGCAAGGTTTAGCTCTATCTGATGCTTTTTAAACCTGGGGATTCCAGAGTAGGGGTCCTCAGACCCACAACATCTGCTGAGCCCTGGGGGTGGCAGGGAAAGGAAGGGCTGAGGAGGCTCCTGCATGGGAAGGTGACACACTGGGATGTTGTCACCAGCACAGCATGATCACCTCCTCTGCTGCCCTAGGAGAGTTAGCAGGACTTGTTAGCTGGAGTGTTTAGATACAGCACTGGAAGCTGTGCCTGTTGTCATTCAAATGTGGGTTACATCAAATACTGAACTTGAAGAGCAAGTGCAAGACTTTCAGTCTTGACCTGGAGACTTTTCATGTTTCCATTTTCAATGTGAGAAACATTCACCATTACTGCTGATAACCCTTCTGTGTGACGGTTGTGTACTTGCACTCTCCTTGCTGAAAGGTGTTTCCTTTTCATAATGCTGTAGTTGGAATTCTTCACAACACGAGGCTTCATGGAGACCATGGGACAGCAGAGTGCCACACTCACAGCTCGTCAGACAGAACTCAGCGGGCCAATGACACTGATGCAGACGGGCTGGGGGTTTTGTTCCTGGCTCAGTGCTCAGCTGGAAACACATAGGCGTGTCTTCCTGAATGCCGTGTAATGGGTAAGCATAAATGCCCTGCTCAAACAAGTTTCTATGCAAAAAAGTAATCCTTGAGGGTTTTCAAATGATACGGGACAAGCTGGAAGCAAACCAGCTGATGCTGGTACTGATCACCAGCACAGACCCAGGCTATTTCTGTCTGTGATAAGGACCGGCTTGGACAAGAGGTTGTTGTATGAATTACTCAGGAAGCCATCCTCCTACAGAAAGGAAATCCTGTATTGGGCTGCGTGTGGTTTACAGCAACCTGGGCTGCTTGCAAGCTCTCAGATTAAGAAGTGCTATGCCCTGCTGATAGTGAGCAAACAGACTGGCGGAGGTGGCAAGCACATCTGACTTGGTAAACAGAAAATATTCTAAGAGTGCCTGTGCAGTAACACCCCTACTCCCCAAACTCCTTCATGTGCACGTACTGCTCTGGAGGTTTGGCTCCCTCAGCTGTTTGTGGTAGCAAGACACCCTCTCCTGTTTTCCCATCCCCTGCTGCTGTGACTGGCAGAGATTCATTAGTTCACAATAAAAATGGATTTATGTCTGTCTGATGCTGTTGGTTTGTATTGTAGTTAATAGTATCCCATAAAATCTGGGAGTCAGGGGAATGGCAGGTAAAGGATGTTTATTTTGATCATGGCATCTCCTTGGCTGGCCCATCCAGTGGGCTGGGGGAGAGATGTGCTGGCAGCTTTGCTTTCAGGGGAAATCATTAGAAGAGTAATGACTGGGACATGAAGTCAAGTGACTGACCATTCAGACTTGTATTTTTTTGCAATCAATTCTTGTGCTTTTCTGGTGTGGACTGTTTAATAGTGCATTATAAGAAGCTGGAGGTATAACCCACTTGCTGTAGGAAAGCAGCTGTACAGCACTGGTGCAGGAAGGGATCCCCAGAGACTTCCTCCTGCACCTGCAGTAGAGTATGTGCAGCTCTGGTTCAGCAGGGCAGATACCGACCTGGGATAGCTGGGAGGAAATCTCAGGCTTGTGTCGCAGGTAGATCATGAAAGCATCAGACAAATATCATCACCTGTTTATCCCTTCTGTTTTTCTACCCCGTCCTTCTACCCCCTCAGATGGTGTGCTCTGCCTACGTCTCTGACCGTGGCTGGTGTACTGTAGCATGAACAGATCAGTCAGAACAGAACAGATACATGAAATACTGCCAACTGTGGAGAAACTTTAATGGATGCTCTAACCCACTGCTTTCTTTTGCCTCTGGAAATCTCCCCCAGAGCTATCATGCAGACCGTATATACTGGGATATCTACTTTTAGCTCAACTTGTTTAAGAATAACATTATTCCTTATTTAGTGAGCAGGATATCCTGTATATGGGACATTCTGGAGTGAGTGTTTAGCTAACATCAATTTAAACAATGAGTGATTTAAACAATGGTAGTAAAAATTGATGTTATGAATTCTCTCTGGTCACACTTTTGCGGTCATCTTTACTAATGTACAACGTATTACTTTTTCTTGAGTACGCAACAGCTATTAGAAACTTCATAAAGCTGAGCACCTCTGGATGTCTCCCACCTCTGATGTATTCAGCATTTTTCCCAGAGACTCACCCTGTGCTCAGGGAGTTATGAAGCAGCCAAGGTCCCAGAAAAGAGGCCACTGGCCATCTTTTATCAGCCCCAGGCTCCACAGATTTCACCTTGCCTCTGGCTGAGGAGGCGAGAAAGGACTAGCTAGTAATTTAAACAGCGGTAGTAAAAATCAGTGCTGTGGATTCATTCTGGTTCTGATGTTAAGGTTACATTATTAGCGTTCAGCCTGTTACTCTGCAGCCTGAGAGAGTCTGCCCCAGCACCACCTGGGCACATAGAAGCACGTGCTGAGCCTGTGTTTGCGCTGCCAGGCCTGGTGTGGCTGGTCACACGCTCTGGGCCAGCTGGCCCCTGGGCCTGTCCCTCTGCCCGGGATGACATCTGCATTTCCTCTAGCCCGTGGGGCCCGTGGCCGGCTGGAAAGCTGCAGCCCTGTGCAGAAGTCCCACAGGGATAACTGCTGTGCTGGCAGGCTCTCGGTCCCGCCGTGGGCAGCAGGCATGAAGGGCTGTGCCAGCTCCTGCAGATGTAGCTGTCTGTCTCTGAGCGTGGCCCTGCAGCTAATCAAATCAGCCCCGCATGAAAAGAGACTGCAGCCTGTCTTGAAAAATCACTGTGCCTGGAGCAAGGCCCGAAGGCATGTGAAACATGCTGGGCTGGAGGGTGAAAAAAAAACCACAGGCTAGTAAAAATTGAATGTATGAGCCAAAGGTTCGCAGAGTTCAACAGTATTTTCCAATAATACATCTTGAAGGATCGGTTTAATACCAGCACAGCTGTGTTATTTAAACAGTTTGGAGTTTTGGGGGTGCAGGACAAAGTGAAGTGATGGGTCACAGGCAATAAGCAGAACAATGAATGTTTTTGTCCCCTCATTCAGCCTTGTAAAGAAATATAGGAAAACAAGAAACAAGGAGTGGGGAAGAAAGATGCTTTTCACTTCCTGAGTTTTCTTTGCAAGATATGGCTGTTGTGGGATGATATTTCTGAGTAGCAAGGCTATGGACTTTGCTGGCTGGAGCTGTCAGAAAACACGCTTTTGGTTGTAGCGCATGGAATATTTTGCTGGCTGAGGTATTATAAAATTGACTATGGTTTCTTGCCTTAACATCTCTTCATTTTTAGTTTAAAAAATCCCCAATCTCCTGATTGTAACTCCAACGGTCAGAGTTGGAGTGATTAGGACTTCTCTTTGTACCTCTCAAGTGTACTCTTGACTCTCACCCTAGTTTGGTTGCCTGTGAATTAATTCAGGCTGCTTGACCTTGGTTACCTAGTTTGACTTTGTGTGCAGCATCTTGGCTATGCAGCATAAGCTACTTCCTGTCAAGTATGATTTTTATGTACTTGAAGTCATATTTTGTTTCATATAAACACAAATTATGTAACCAAAAATTTGTATGACATATCTCTTGATTCTCTGACCCATTCCTTGTTACAGCATTTTCAGTTTGCGGGGTTCAGTCTCTTGTGTTCAAGCACTGCTTTTCACCTTTGTGGAGCCACCCATGTCACGGCGCAGATGCAGCAATAGGAACTTTATCACCCGAAATTAAACCGAGCAGAATGCTTACACAGATGGCCCTTAAACTTCAGCAAACAGCTTCACAACTCTGTAAATATTTATTAAGCAAACAGAAGCTGAGGATGATGACCCTGTCCCCATCAATATTTGAGACGGTTTAACATAGTCCCAGCAAACTATGTGTTTAAAAATTACCTCAAATATCTGTGTAGATTTAACCCCCAGGGTTATTTCTTCCCTCTTAATTTCTTAATGTCTGAATAATTTGGGCACAAGGTAAAAAACGAAAGGCTTTTGAATGATTCAGTGACTGCAGGCAGCTGTTGGTGCGGCAGCAGCCCGTACACACCCTGGTGCACTGGCGTTGATGGCTTTGCTGCTCCTTTGGCACCGAGAGCCTCAGGCAAAGCTGGGAACGGGAGGCACTCCCCTGCCGGGGGACAGGCCTGTAACACTTTTATCTGAGGAAGAACGTGCAACGTGGAGCTTGTGACACGGCACCGCAGCCCGGGCAGGAGTGCTCCCCCTGACAGCGCCGTCCCCTCATGCGGGGGTACAGAAACTCGCAGTTTTACACCAAAACACGCTGCAGGGCGCTGCTGCCGTGAGGGGGGCACGGAACCCGACTCTGGCTCCTCTTTCGGGGCCGGCACGGGCAGGGCTGCGGGGGGAGCCGGGGCTCGGCCCGGGCGCTCCGGGGCTCTCCGGGCGGGAAGGCGGGAGATCGGGAAATCGGGAGATCGGGAAACCGCGACCTCGCGGGCGGCGCCGCTCCCCGCCCCGGGCCGGCCCCCGTCGGACAACGCCCCCGGCCCTCGGGCCGCCGCCCGCGGCATTTCCTCTGAGCTCAGCCGGTGGCTGACGCGGGGCCGCGTCCGTCGGAAGAGGAAGCCGGC
>VZTI01001766.1:2553354-2569004 GCA_013397865.1 Struthidea cinerea
GGCGAGTGGTGGCCGAGCTGGTGCGCGCCGCCAAGGCGCAGGGGCTGCAGCCGGGCCCGCTGGCCCTCAGCCTGCGCGGGGACTTCGTGCGCATCGGCAGCGCCTACGAGCAGCACAAGGTGCGGAGCCCAGACTGCTTCGACATCCTGGTGCCCCTGCGGCTGCCGCCGCACCTGGAGCCGCAGCCGCGCTGTGCCGACGGGCTGGAGCCATGCGGCGCCTTCGTCTGCGGCCTGCGGGCGAGGGACGGCTGGACACGACGCTGCCGGCCCTTCGCCGAGGGCTTCTGCGTGGAGCTGCAGGGCCGCAGCCACCTCTCCTCGGGGCTGGTGCTGCGCTGGTTCCAGGGCCATCTGCAGCGGTGCCTGGGCGTCGTGCGGTACCGGCTGCAGGAGCGCTGCCGCGTCAGCCTCTCGGCCTGCCCCGGGCACCCGCCCACGCTGCACATCCTGCCCTGCTCCGACTACGTCTGCTGCCACATCTCCATGGCCGTGCGCCTCATCCCAGCCATCCCTCTCGGCGACGCGCTCTACCTCACGGCCCTGCCGCCCGAGGGCCCCCACGGCTCCCTGGCCCCCGAGGCGCTCTGGGGCCTCAACGCCTCGCGGCAGGAGCAGCGGCTGCTGGGCTGGCTGAAGGAGCAGGCCCCGGCCTCCTCCTGCCACCTCAAGTGCCTGCAGATCCTCAAGGGCCTGCGGGACCTCCGCAGGCACGGCCTGGAGGAGCCCTTCTGCTCCCAGTGGGGCCGAGTGCTTTCCTCCTACGTACTGAAGACGGCTCTCTTCTCCCTGCTGCTGCAGGGGCCCTTGGAGGCCTGGGATGAGCGGTTCCTGGTGGAGCGGCTGGAGGACCTGGTGCTGTACCTCAGGGACTGCCTGCGCAAGCAGGTGCTGATGGATTTCTTCCTGGGCAACACCGGCATCCCCGAGGCCGTGGCGCTGCCCCGCTTCCTCAAGGAAGCGGCCCCCGTGAACTTGCTGTCTGCCTTCGACGGGCCCACGCTGGACCTTGTAGCCTTCCAGCTGATCAGCACCTGGATCCAGGCCCCGCACATCATCAGGATGTACAGCAGCCCCCGGTACCTGCGCCCGGTGCCCACCCCGTGCCGGCACATGGCTGAGGCCAAGCAGGAGCCGCCGGGAGAGTGAGCTGGTGGCTGGGAGAGCTGCTGCCAGCCATGGGCGCTCCCGGGGCATCGCACACTCCCAGCCTGCTGGTGCTTCAAGAGCCTGCATCTGCCCGAGGATGGTGGGACTGACTAAATGTGCTTCTGTGGTTTTGTTCCTGACCTGAGAACACAAGGCCAAGACTTGCTGAAATTGTGATTCTTGTTCTTTAATCTCATTGGTTGTGCGTGGGAAAATGTTGAAATTTCTGGGGAAATGCCTTAGTCGTCAAGCGTTGCCTTCAGTCGACAGTTTGCAAACTAAAAGGCTCAAACTGACATTTTTAGAAATCCATGTTAACTTTTTGTCTTAGTGGCAAAACCGAGCTTTTCCTGAGATTTTCTTTTTATGATGCAAAATCCATTTGGGATTTAAAAATCTTCTAAGTGCAAACAACCCCCCCATCGATGTACCAAGATGTTCTTAAATGTGATGAGCACTAGAGCATGGGTGTGGATCACAGTTTGAAATGCTCAGTGCCATGCTTTAAATTTCCTGGGTAATTGAGCACATTGTGCTAAATAGAAATGTAACACATGTTAATGTAAACCTGAGGGAAGAAGTGAAACTGCTCTGATAACAGGATGAAGAATCTAGTTTCACATTTGTGTTCAAGTAAAGGTTATACTGAAGGATTGAAATGCAAATAGAAGGAAACAAATAGCACTTTATTTTCACAAACGCCTTATTTTTAGGATAATTGGCTGCACTAAATATTGCTATTGAGGAGGCATTAGTATTTTGTTAAAGGAGTGGTGTTTGAATTATCCCAAGGAAAATCTTTTAAAGAAATACTCTGAGGTTCATTTGTTTGTGGGTTCTAGTTGAGTTTTATTATTTGTTTCTGTATTCAAGTATTATTTTCTTAGAATATGCTTTACCTCGAGGACCAACGACAAAATAAGAAATTCTGTATTATATTTTGGAACAAACCTTAAACCAGGCCAAATCTCAGTGCCATAAGCTGACTGCTGCACCCTCCTGCTTCCCTGGTAGGAGTTTGGTGGGATTTTTGGATGACTGCCTAACCAGTCATCTGATTGTGTCAGTGTTTGAACCAAGTAACCTTGATGGGATTTTCTGGTGCTGTACTACAGCAAATTGTTATTTTATTATGGGAAGAAGGAAGTAAAATATTTCAGGGTACTTCAGAATTATTTAGCACTGATTCTTGGTACAGTGGCACTCTTAGGCTACAGATTCTGGTGTTCTCTAAGTATAAATATCAGGCAGATAATTGCCACTTTTTGTCTGGTTGTGTCCCAGTTGCCGGAATAACCTGTTGAGTTGTAATGCGGCCAGGTTTGCAAGTGGCCTTAGCTCCCAGTGCAGGTCTGCCAGAGTGTCAGAAAATTCAGAATTTCAATTCCTTGCTTTATTTGGTCACCTGCTAGAGTATTTGATGTATTAAGTCCCAAAATGTGTTGCTGAATTGCTGGTGCTCAGGAAGCTGAGCATGCACCTTATTACCTGCTATGCTGTGTCCTGGGTGAGCACTCTCGAATGAATTGTGAAGGACCAAGTGTAACTTCTGGGAAGCTTTAGGATAACTTGAAGTTACTAACCTGCTCTTCCTCCTCCTGATGTATTGGTGTGCCTTACTCACAGTTCTGTGCATCAGCATAAAACAAACGTTTTCAAAATCTATGAAGCTTTATACAAATCTATTTTTCTAAATGGAAACACTCCCTAGGCAGATGTTTGCCTACTTCTGTCTGTTTTTTTAACTGCTCTTGCAGTCTTATTTTCAGGTAATTATGGCATAGGTCACACCCACAAGCTGGGTTATTTTTGTATTTGAAGCACTGTGCTTCTTTCTACAAATACAAATAGTGTATTTATAGGTAGTATTGATCAAATGTTCTTTGCACATGGTATTTAAGACTAAGTCAGCTACATTGGTGTTTCTGGTTTGGTTTTTTTTTTTGGTAGCAGACCATGATATGTACTATTTTTGCAGGCATGTGTTTCTTGGTATTTAAAAGAAGATGCAGTTCTGCAATCAAAGCCATTGAATCCTTTGCCCAAAGAAGAACTAGGTGGCCAGCCCAGGGTATTGTGGCTGCCTGAACTCTTGACATAAAAACCCTTGAGCTGTTAATTCTGGCATCATGACCGCTTCAGTCAGCTGTCTGTCTGTCTATGTCACTGCATCCCTGTCTCTGAAAAGGGGTCTTTTCTCTGGAAAGGGGTGTACATTTGTTTAGTATTGCCACAATGCATGGAAACCTGTAATGGACTTGGTAAGGACTTTCTCATTAAAATGTAGTTAGGTCAGGAGGAGAGAGTTGCATTGGAAAATGCATGACGAGAAGAGGTGGTGGATAATGTAAATAGTATAGAAAATGAAAGTTGGGCTGAGGGGTGAGTGGGGACGATGGTAAACTCTCAGTGAAGATGCACTGCAAACAAGCCAAAGAATGTGGGGTAGAATTGGAGGAGACCTATTGAAAGCAAGTGGGTTTGGAGTGTAGGGTAAAGAGATTTAAGTGGGTTTTGCTTTGACAATTTTTCCAAAGCAGTTGAATCCATCAGGATAAAAAGTGAGGCAGACCCTCAGTTTATTAGCTGTGCAGGCAGATCTTCAGTGTGAGTTTTTGCTCAGCAAGGCATATTTTGAGTTCATGATTGAGAAAATGCATGTGTTTGCTTTCACCTTAAGCTTGGGTGAGCCTTCTTGAGGTGAGGGGGCATCCTGTCATGAGGCAATGTGTGTGCCCTTGGTGGCTCAGTTGTACAACTGAGATATTAGATGTGTTTTCCTCATCTGCTCTAAAGCATGCATTTGTGAATATGACTGACAAAAGGAGCTGATAGAAGTTGGGTTTCTGTTACAGTGTTCGTCTTATTCCACAGAAACACGACAGCACTGGTACCTGCTGTGTGCTGGAGCTGTTACAGGGCCTTATCTGCAGGGAGGTGCACAGAGAACTTGACCCATATGAGTAATCCTGTGGGCCTTTTGCCTTCTTCCTCCTTTCCCAGCCCATGGATACACAACAAGGTTATGAATACCTGTTTGCTAAGGCTGTAGCTGTTACCATGTACCATGGATTCACTGGGGTTGCCTGTGTGTGTGTAAACAGAAACACAAACACAGAAAAAAGAGCAGGTTACTTAGCACTAATGTGGGCTCTTGGTTCTCTTACCTGCAACCTAATTTTGCAGATTGTGCAAATGAAGTTGTTTTTATTGAACGTTGATTGGGAAGAGGAGTCACACCTGCAAGAGAATTAAGTTCATTTACAGTACCAAAATTCATATATGTGATTTCATTTTGTATTGAAAAATGCTGTGTATTTCTCAAAGGCGTTATATTTTATCTGACCAAATATCTTGCAAACATTCCTCTTTTGATTTTGAATCTCTGCAGCGTAATGTAAATTTTACGTGTCTGTTTGTAGTGGACATTCCTGGTACAACTATTTTTCGCTGGTTAATCATAAGACCAAAGATAAAACTGAAGTGTTGAGCTGCTATTGTTTTGGTTTTTTAAAAGTGTTTATAGGCTCAAAGTGTCAGCCCATTTTAATGAAACGTTTATAAATTCATTTCCTATTTAATACCAAAATACATTTGCACTTTTATTGTTTCCATAAAAAGTTGGTGGTTTTGTTTGAATATTTCACTGTAATAATAAAGAACTGTGTTACAGCATCTGTGCCTCAAAATTTAAGTTCCTTCTTACCTTTTTCAGTAAAAGCTACCTGCAGCCACAGAACTGTGATTGGCAGGTTTATGTGCTCTTTAGGAGGAGACTACTAAAGTGGCAAAATGATGGAAAAGCAGGAAGTCCATGCCTTGGGAGTTGTGCAGAGGGATGTGGAGGAGAGCCAGAAGAGAGAGTGGAGCACGGCTGGCACCGTCTGTGGTGGTGCTGACTTCTGAAATGGAGCATGTTGGGGTTTGTGGTTGGCTTGCTCAGAGCTCTTGTTTCCTTGGCTCCAGTTTTGGGTTGCTGCAAATCTGCTCTTTCTGGTGCTTAATGAAAAGCAAGGACTTCATTTCACAGTATCTGTGTGATCTCTTCAGCATGGCATGTACAGACACATCTCCGTTCCAAACCGTGCAGGTCGTGCTTTTATTAAATATGGGAAAAGCCCTGCTGAAGCCAGCAGGAGTTTTGTGGATGGGCCAGCAAATTACCCGTCCTTGATTAGTCTTTGGTAAGATGCTAGAACTGTACACATGGCTTGTGCTGGTGTTCCCTATTAATGAAGTAACAGCAAGACCCTGAGATTTTAAATCGTTGAATCAAAGCCAGGCTGGAAGCGGCTGTCTCCAGGTCTCTGTGTGCCTGCCTTTACCTTGCAGGGAGCTGCTTCTCTGAGAGGGGCAGCAGTTGCTGGCACTGTGGCTCATGGGCTTCTTGCTGGCAGAGGCTGGAAAAGTATCAACGTTTAGTGTCAACACTCAGCCACCCAAGTTGGCATGGTGAAAATGTATTTAGAACTTCACCTCTAACAACATCAGCTCTTATTAATGGCTTCCTTAAAAGCAATAACCATCCTCTGGTCTCCATTCAGTCCTTGCTCTGAAGCATTTCTCTGTTTGAAGCCTGAGTTCCTATTCAACAGAAAAGAAACACGCGACTTTCCTTTTGTGATAAATCTGTTAACAAAAAATTAACTGGCCTAAGGACTTGTGTGCTTGGTGTTTAAAGAAAAGCCTGTTTGCATCCAACTCATTGGATAAATTGGTTAAAATCTTTCCATCCTTGTGCAAATACCTCCTTGTAATGCAGCCAAGGTCAGCAGTGAATTGCTGATTAAATACTGCTAATGCAAGTTAAAGCTGTCTGGAAGGGAAGGGAGTCTTATTTGTGCATCCCATTTTCGTAAGGCTCCAAAAGAGTTCAGACACGGGAAATTTGCTGTTCTGGGCTGGTTTATTTCTTGTGTCACCTCTTTAAATGTCTGCCTGGTGAATCTTCCCTGAGGTAAGTGACATAATTTCGGTAGCTGGCGGAAGAGCAGCCAGCCCCACTTTCCTTGGGCTGACAGCACTAGGAAGCTGGTGGTTGAGGAAGGAATAAGGACTGGGACCCCTGGAAGCACAAGGATTCTCCTTCAGTGCTTGCTGATGCTTTGGAGCACGGTGCTGTCCTCACTGGAGAGGCTGAAGGAGCTCCCAGCTCTAAAATAAGCAGGATATGGAGGGCTGACCATGGATAGATCTGTCTGGGTTTCCCAAACATATGTGGTGCCTAATTAAGAGGCTACCTCTGCTCTTGTGCATGTGCCCTCAGTGTCCTGTTTTAAACAGGTACAATTGGCACATTTGCAACTGCTTTGTAAGAGATCAGCAGCAGAGCTATAGGTAACAGTGTGTTCTGTGTCTGTAAATAGCCTGTGGATTCGAGTAACATTTATATGCAAAACGCTTAAAGCTTGTTACCAACGTGTGTGCATCAAATGCCATCGTGTACCCGGCTCTGTGTTAAGCCTTGGTTTTTTTCCTTTTAAAGGATAGCAACGCTGATTCAGAGACTTGGAAAAATTCAGTGTACTTCAATGACAGGCTGCTTTTCTTGACACCCCTGGGAGTTTCTCCCTCCTCCAAAAAAAAAAAAAAAAAAAAAAAAAAAAAAAAAAAAAAAAAAAAAACCCAAAAAAATAAACCCAAACCCAAAACCCCTGAAAAAATGGGACCAGAGCTGCATAGAGAACACTCATCTCTCTGGGCTGGGCTGGACATGATAAGGGTTTGTTAGTGATTTCATGATACTTGTGTTTCTCTATGGGCTTTTATTCCTGCCACAGAGTCTATATGATAATCTGGGCAGGGGGGAAAAAGGGGATGTAAGGAATCGAGCGGACAGGCTTGATGGAGATTGTGCTGCCAAGATTACCAGCTATCAAATTAAAGAAGAAAAGTTACCAAAAATTTCTGATGGATTCCTAGGGGAGAAAGTGAAAGAGTTGCTTTGAAAAGTCTCACTGTACTGACCAAAAACAAATGGCTGTAGAAAGAGGAAGAGCAGCAGCGAAGTCCAACCAATAGCCCACTTCTCCTCGGCAATTTCAGTCCACTCCTTTCAGTTTCGAGTAGGGGAGAAGAGAAACTTGGAGCTGAATTCGCTGGCAAATCCATGTGCTTACTGCTTCAGGGGAGGGCAACAGAGAGGGCAACTCTTGGCTCTGTCTTTCAGGGTTTAATCCTGTGCAAAATTAAAATGCTGAAATACAAAACTCCCATCGAGGGAGGGAGTGTTCGGGCGCGGCTTGCCAATCTGTCTCCTGTGCTCCCCCAGATGACAATCAGGGATCACTGGTTTCGAAGGCAGGTCAAAATTCAGTTAGGTTTACACATGCTGGAAACTGTTCTTGAGTTTCCCAGTTCCTCCTGACATGCCACAGGGAGCTGCTCCACTGCCTGTGCAAGTGAAATGCCGGAGCAGCCACTACAGAGGAAATGAGTCATTCCTCTATTTCTGTTGCAAAAGACTTCTCTGTGCTGTGCAATGCATTTAGGAATATATTCCTACTGCTTCTTGGAAGTTCTCTTAGGACCACGTTTAGGCATAAAAACATCAGTGAATGAACAGGCACGTTACAGACTTTTTCTTCATTTAAGTCGGCTGTGCAGGCTTGGCTTCTACAGGAGGTGTTTTCAGGAACCCTGGATGTTGTGCAGTTCTCATCTCTGGGTCTCTTTGCTGATGGAGGGGCTGCTGCCCAAGAGGTGATTGGATGGGGGTATGAGCGTGTCTTCTGAGCATCTCTTTTTGTCATGCCCCCTTGAAGGCTTGTTGAAGTGTGTTTCAAAAAGGAGAAACTTGCTAATCATAAGGATTGTGAATCATGGGCACTTCTCCAAAAAAATATTCCTGCACAGAGCCTGGATGTTTTCCCCAGAAGCCACTTGAGCTCAGCAGTCATTCAGGCCCTACCAAAAATAATGACATCTCCTGAATTGCAAAAAAAAAAAAGGGGGGGGGAGTGGGAAGGAGAACAGCAGCAGCAGACTGAGAAAGCAGGAGGCCCATTTCTCCCCTTTTTTTCAGTGTGGTGTTTTCCAGAGCGCCGTGAACAGACATTAAACTGCCTGTTGGCACCGTGGGGATGGGGCAGTGCCTGGGAAGCATCAGGCCTCTCTGTCTCCTCACTGCTGCCCTGACAGATGGATGACTAAATAAAGTGAGCTGGCACTCAGTTGTATCTTCTCCTGTGGGAACCCTGGAGATCTTGGTAAGAATTTGGCAAATTGTCCATTTTCAGATCTCTCAGGAGTCTGACTTGCTCAGGAACGAAGGAAGTCTTGGCTGAAGCTTTGCATGTGCCTAAGGATGAGTTTTGTCTGACAGTCTGTTTATCTCTTGGCTCTTTGAGTGCTGTCTGCCTTGAAATGCAGACTTTTCACGATGTCCTGCACCTGGCTGGGGGCAGCAGTTCCAGCAGAGCAGCAGCAATGCAACTTTACTGTGACATTAACCCCTTGCCTTTTACAGGTGCTTCTTAAAATGTTTCCACTTTCAGTAACATGACATGACTTTCGGACACGGTGAGTGCATTAGGGAGGGACAGAGTGGTAGCAAAACACACTGGCTTCTGTGATTTGCTCCTTGGAAATGCTACCAGTGCTCCAGGAAACCATATAAATCTTGTGTGCAGAGCTTGTGTGCACAGCAGTGTTTTAAACTTGCCTCTTGAAATCATTTTCATTACCCAAAGGGTGTATAGGGGCACATAATGAGCTTTTAACACTCAAATAATTCCTCAAGGAAGAATTGTTATGGCCTTCCAAAACGATCCCTGTGTTAAGTGGCAATTAAGAGCTAATTATAACGAGATGCTGTTGGATGAGATTAGTATCTGACTTAGAATGACAATGGAGACATCCACACAGATAAACTGGAGGGGAGATGGTGGGAGAAAGGGTAAGTAGGGAAGGCAGCAGCTACACTGCAAGGAGGGGCAGGTGATCACCCTGGGGAACATGGTCACTACCTGGATGGTCATCAGAAGAATCAGCCCTCAATGGAAAACATGACTGAGGGAGAACCATGGGATTTGCATGAACTTCTTCAGCCAAAGCTTTCAGGGCTTGTAGCTCTTGTGGAGGGAGGTGTGGTGTGAGCTCTGCTTCCTGCCTTCTGCAATGTCAGCTGGTGAAAGTGCTGTTCACCTATCTCTGGCAGCTGGAGGGACCATGAAAAAGGGTCATTTCAGTGGTGAAATTTATCTCTTTGGCTGATAAAGGCCTTCATAATGAGACTTCCATTTCAAAGGGCTCCAGCAGTGCAGCAGTTTGAGTATCTATTTGCCTGACTGCTGCAGGAGTAGCTATATGTGAAGTGCACAGGTATTTTATTTGTGTAAAACTGCTCACTCTCAGAGCTCAGCAAACACAGCTACCCCAGAAACTCAGAAACTCAAATATTCAGGAATTCCATTTTATTTCTCAGCTACAGCACTGCAGTGCTTTAGAATGCAAACTGCCCCTTTAGCCCACCAAGCTGAGCTCTACTGCATGATACAGTATTTGCACATCTGCTTAATGAGATATGCAAAATGGGAAAACCAGACGCAGTGGTCTCTGCTGCTGTGAGGAGATGGTTGGAAACAGAACCTTTTGTTATAAAAATAGTCATGCCCTTCTGAACCTGTTGAGTTCTGAAGCTGACTTTGGCATATTTTTGCAAATCATGATTTGGTATTTGCAGCTGAATGATCCTGGACATGTTCTTTAGCTGTTCCTTTGCAGCTCAGAAGTGGATTTTGCTGCTGTTGATACTGTTTTTTTCCAAAAGCTTTAAGCAATCTCTGTCTTTCTGTTTTGTTAATTTGTTTTGTAATTTAAAAGCTTTTCTCTTACAAGCTATATTTAAATGGTTTTGGATAACTTTTCCTATATTTCACAGCTGCGTGGCCCAGGGCTCAGTTATAAAGCCTTGCTGGTTCAGTTGAAGAAAGTGTGCCTGGCCACATCTGTTTCTGTGTTAATTTACATCTTTAAGCCACTGCTGGAAAGGAGAAGCCTGTAAATTCCAATTCCTTCCCTGTCCACTTTCTAGGTTTGATGTAGTTTTTGATGCTCCTATGAATAGGAATTGTGACTTGCCAAATTAGTGTGAATCAAATGGGAAGAGTCACAGCACAGTAATTCAAACAACTTCTAGGGGATGGGACTGACTCTTCTAAAATAAGTCATCCATGAGTCTGTAACACAACCAAAGCTCTGAGCATTTATTTTACAATTCTGTCCCTCAGTCTCAGAGAGATGATGCTGAGACAGAGTTTGCCTTATTCTATAAAATCCCACACTCTAGCCTTTTCAGAAGACATTATCTTACTTTTCAAGGTGGGCACTGAAAGTATCTTGAGTACCTTTATTTCTGAAGTTGTGTCACTTTGAAGGCTGGGTTCTGTCCCCATTTGTCCAGCCCCTTTGCCAAGATCACACTCAATCCTCCAGGGCTTGGGAAGCCACATCTGCAGCTCCCACCCTGCTCCTCGTGGTAGAAGTGACTGATTCCACTGAGTTGGTCTTCCTGAGAAATGGGGACACTGCTCGGCTTCAGGCTGATGTTGCTCGTTTCTCATTAAATTAAGACAAATACGAAGTAGAAATTTACTTCTAAAATAGAGCTCACTTCCTTAGGAATTTGCTCCAGTGGGGACTGTGAGATATTCTCTCTGTAATGATTTATATTACAAAAATAGCTCTGTCCTATGTCTGCAAACGGTTAGAAATGTGAGCCTGGAAAAGAAATCTAGCAGCTAACTCCTCATCCCTACAGCTTGAATAAACCAGTCATAAACAAAATGAATTACAAAAGCAACTGAAGAACTAAACTTCCCTATAAATACAATGTTCTCTCCTCGGAAGTCTGAAAATACTCTAGGCTTTTTAGCCTGACCCGAAGCCTGCCGTATCCAAGCTTTTTTGGCCTCCAAGCGGGGAGCGAGTTCCAAAGCAGAAGCGTCTCAGTGGCGCTGTGCCTTCTGCCGGCTGTCCCCTGCCACCGCCGAGGCTGCGCCGAGCCGGGGGACCCTGCGAGCCGGCGAGTCACAGGTCACAGAGCTCGCTGCTGCCAGCCGAGGTCCTTGAAAGAACACGACCTCAAATGCGTATTTATACATCTGACCCAGCAGTGACCTTGCCCCTTCAGGACGTTCCGCTGGTGGCTCTCGGCTCGCACAAGCGACACCGTGTGAAGGCACCGAGGGCTCTGCCGTGCCGTGCCGTGCCGGGCCGGTGCCGCGGTCAGCGCGCTGGAACCGAGCATGACCTCACCGGGCGGGGACAGCTCCCTCCGGGGACAGCTTTCCTTCGAGCAGGAGCTTGGATTGGAGCGCTTGGTACAGTAACACACGGTGCTTGCTGCCTCGGAGCCTGCATGCCCTTTGGCTGTGGTTTTTATCTCTGTTTACTATAGAAAAAGCTTTAGCAGATTATGCTGTGTCATTCAGTTCCCTGCCAGCGTGTATGTTAAAGAGAAACTAGAAAGTGTGTGAGTGCAAAAAAAGTAGCTGTAATTTTTTATGGCATAGGCAAGGCCATTACAAATTATATGAGGCAATGAGGATGTGAGGATCTTAGATCAAATTTAACTGCTTTATCTGGGGACTTCAGAAAAGAGAAAAATGTGCCTTTACTGAAATTGCCAATTAGGGAGCTGCCAGGTGGCCAGTTAATAACCCAGATGTGCTGCAAGATGCAGCATCAGCAGAGGCTGTTTGTGAAGTGGAGCAGAGGAGAGTTTTCCAGGGCACAGCACCTGCTGGTTCCTCCTGGCTGCGGGCGTGAGCTGGGTCCAGGAGACGTGACAAGAGGGGGAGCCCGGGGAAGGTAATGCCAACCAGAAAGGGATAAGAGCTTAGGAAAATTGCAGAGAAGAAGGAGGGAAATGCAATGAAATCTAAAGGGCAGCTGGCCACTGGCCATGCAGAAGCCTGGGCAATGGTATCTTGACTTCAAACCACGCAGACGCTCAGTTGTCCGTGGTGTTGATGGGCTGATTTAGAGGCAGCTGAGACCAAAGGCTGGGTGAGTCATGGAAATGGGTTGTAGCACCTTCCCCTTTTGCCACTAGCTGGAATCTGTGCCTGGCACGTTGATGTCAGCCCAGTTCCTGCTGGAAACTGCATCATCACTGGCACAAGATCAGTTGCTGTGACTCTCTCATGCCTCCGGGGACCAGAGCCTGGGATAGAGGTGCTGGAGCCCAGGCTTCTTGCTGATCCCGGAAGTACACCTGGAATGACCTAGGAGAAGGGGGTAACCTTTCACTACTCCAAAATGCGCTGTCTGGGTATGATGCCCGGTGGGAATCTGGGAGAAAGGATTGAAGGGAACAGCACGTGAGCCTGGGAGGCAGCCGGCAGGGCTGAGCTTGCAGCTCTGCCATCAGCAGGAAGCAGAGCTCAGCTCAGCTCACATCAGGCATTCCCTGACACTGCCCCTGACACTGAGTCAGCCACAGAGCTAGAATAAATACAGGTCCCTTGGCAAAGTCAAAGCTAATCCTTGCTGCTGAAAGACTGGGAGGTGTGGGGCCTCTCCTGGGTACAGGTTGTAGGGAACAGGCCTGCTCCTGGTTGCCCAGAACTTCTTGAATAAAACCTCCTGGACTTGCCTCTTCAGGGTACAAACCCAAGGCAGAAAAAAGCCTGAAAATCACAGAGGGAAAGAAACTGCATTTCCATGAAGCCTGTAAAGAGCTAGAGATGGTTCTGAAGAGTTAATTGCAGATACCATTATTGGAGGATGCTGCTGCAAGGAAATGGAGTCAATTCTGTAACAAGAGAAGCTGGACCTTTATCAGCTGCCAACAGCAGTGGGGAAGCACCAGCTACAGTGGCTTGTCATTTATAAAAACATCTGGAGATAAGCTTATTTTTAGGCAGAGTGGTAGCTGGCTATTCCAGCAGGCTCAAGTGGTGATAATAAGGATTTGGCAAAAGAACAGCAGAGGAAGACACCTCATCTTACCTTGTATAGCCTCTGTTCTTCTTGCTTCCCCCTTGCAGCAGAAAGCACTGTCAATCGCTTCAGTAGGATTTAAATGAAAATGCCTTGAAATAGCCATCAGATTGCCTTCCTTTGCTTTCTTTACTTTTTCAGAGTGATGCTTTTCTCTCTTAACTTTAAGGCACGAAGAAGCTGAAAGTCTTTGGGTAGGTTTGGGCATGGCATGGCATTTTGAATACTAACATCCCTGGTTTGGTTTGACTGAGAAGCTGCTGAACTGATTTGCTGTGCTGGAGGTAGATTTTGCTACTTGCTGGGCTGGTTGTAATGATTCGAGTGCGTGCTTTGGATGTAGCTGATGTTATTCCCAGTGTGTACTAGTAAGAATAGAAATCTGCCATAAAATCATGTTCCGCAAAAGCAGGATTCATTTCCTTGTTTTCTGCTTAAAAATTCTGCATTTGCAAGCCTCGCCATCTGCATCACAGCCATTACATGTGGGAAGTATGGAATGTGTCTTATCAGACACAGAGCGTGCACAGCAAAGGACATCCAAAGGTTATGTTGTCATCATGTCAAATGGATCTGTTTATTCTGAGTGCTGTAGAAGCAGAGCTTAATCAGAGCATCAGCCATATGCAGATTTGAAATTAGATTTTACAATAACCACCTGTCTGCTGTTTTGAATCCATCATATTCCTTGGGTTAGAGCTGTGCCTGCATAGTGAATGTGTGTGCTGGGAGAACATCATCTAAAAGCCTTCATGCCATGGTGTAAAAGGCACTTAAATGCATGTGTATGTGTGAGCGTGCACGGGGATGTAGCACATGTATCTCATGGCTTCGTGCTACAAGCTGCTACTGCAGCATGTGCAGGGGAAAGGAGGGCATTCCTCTCGTGTAAAAATCAACAGTATTGGCGACCCCCCATTCTTTTGCTCTTCTTTTTTGGAATTCTCGTATGTGTCAGCCAAAAAAGTCACTGTGAAGTGATGCAGCATCTGATCTTTCTCTTCCCTAAAAGTTTTAAAAGGAGTAAGTACAAACATGCACATAATGTTTGTGTAGTGCCTGCCACAGTTTTGTGACTCACAGCATTCTGCCTTTAAGGAGTCAAAAAAAAACTGCCTGAAAGCTTAAGCTTCTCTCCACTATGTTGCAACATGAAAAAAGAAATAAAAAAAAGAAAATCTGTGCGTTTGGTTATTGCAAGCTGCATCAAGGCGGTGGTGAAAAGAGCAACAATATTCAAAGTAAAGGTTGACATTTTAAACACTGGCACTCGGAAAGAAGTGGAATTAAAAAGAATTGCAGAGCAAAAATTGACAAATAACTTGTACCACCACTTAATCATATGCTCAAAACTGCCTGAAACAAGTAAGCAATACAGGCTTTTTCTTGCTTATCTCCACTGTGATAATTATTCTTCTCAAGCAGTAGCTGCTCTCCCTGGGGGAAAACAAAGTTCATTTTTTTTAAAATTCGGAGTATGGCCCTTCCCACGGAAGTCAATGGCAGTTTTTCATTGAATTCAATGAGAACTTAAACGGGCCATTAAGCGAGATCAGTAATGCAAGAGCTTTCCAAAGACATCCTGCCCCAGATGCTCCCTCCTTACCACAAGGAGCACAGTCACCAGTGTTCTTAGGCTGGCCAATATCTGAAGCTGTAGTGTGCCCTTCTCCAGAGCAGGAGATGTTTTCACCGTTCACCACAGTGAACTGCGATGTGGTGAGTCAGAGCTGTTGTGAGCCGGGGAGGTGCCCTGACTGTCCGGCCGGGCTGAGTTGTGGCTGCTGCCTCTCTGCCTCTACCCGGGGTTTAGGGTGAATCCATGTACCAGGAAGGTGCCAGGAGTGTAGCCTGAGAGCTTCCTCCAAAACCGAGGGCAGAAGCCTTTGTTTACACCAGGATGCTGGGAAGCCTCCAATTTGTGTGGCGCCAAGTGATCAAGAGAACGGCCGAAAAGCTCCACTTTTCCTGTGCTTTCCCTTCCAAGAGTTTGACCTCCAAGAGTGTTTTGCTACTTGAGTTCTCCAGGTCCAACCACCCACGTCGTGGGATTTGCCCATTGCTGGACCACGTTCCCTCCCACCCTGCCTCTGGCTGGACCCAGCACATCAGCGCAGGGACACGATGCTCACTGTGGTCTGTGGGTTACAAGCTCACTGCTCGCTCCAGCTCCTCATCTCGGCTGGGGAAGGTGTGAGTTTGCATGCTTTGACTTTATTCATTCAAGCTCACAAAACAACTGCATCTGTCTTGAAACTCAGGTGTGTCTCCTCATCCAGCGAACTCTTCTCGGGAAAGCGCTGCTGTGAAATCGCTTTATCAGGCACGGCCACCGCTCGCACCTGCCCAGTCGTGCCTCGCCTCCAGCGGCACCTCCCGCGCCGTGTCCCGGGGGCCAGGAGGGGTTCGCATCCCTGAATTTCCGCGCCGGGCCCTCTGGAGGTCAGTGTTCGCCCGCGCTGCGGCGGACCTGTTGCGGGCCCGCGGAGGCTCCGCGGGCAGGGCAGGGCCGGGCGGGAGCTGCCCGCCCGCTCGGAGCGCCGGCCCCGCGCCCGC
>VZTI01001766.1:2569482-2606944 GCA_013397865.1 Struthidea cinerea
GCTGAGCCCCGCGGGCAGACTGAGATGCGATGGGCCGCCCCAGCCTGGGCACGGTCCGGGCCGGGGGGCACCGGCTGGGTGGGGGGCACTGGCGCCCTGGGCTGCGGGGAGCCCCGGGCTGCGCGGTGGCGGATGGGCTCTCCCAGCATTGTGGGGCTGAATTTTTGCCGGGCTTGTTCAGACCCCCGAGCTGCCCGCTTCCCGGCCATTGCCCCGAGCGCAGCCGCCCAGTTCGCGATGAACCCGAGCGGGGCGGGGGGGCATCTCCAGCCGGGCGGGCGCTGGTACAGACCCCGCTACAGACGCCACCCGTGCCCTCCGCCCGCCCCACCGTGCCCCCGCCGTCCCCTCCCGCTCGGGGCCGAGCCGCCGCCGCGCCCGGCGGGCGGGAGCGGGGATGCTGAGGGAGTTGCCCCGGGCGTCGGGCTGGAACGGCCGCGGGTGGACCCCGCCCGAGGTGTCCTGTGGGGTCGGGGCTCTCAGGGCTCGGCGGGATCCCGAGGGGGGCCGGGCAGGCCTTCAGCAGCACGGCCGTCGGGAACCGTGGGTACAAGGTGGCGGTACCCGGCTGCGGGCCAAGACAGCAGCAACATCCCGTTATCCCCACACCGGCGCCTCAGTCATGGTGCGATGGTGGGGGATGCGTGGCTGAGGGGACCGCACTGTCCCCAGGCTGCGGTGTCCACTGCCGATGGAGCTTGTGAGCCTTTCCTGGGGTGTAACTGCAGGGGCAAAACACGGTCTGTGTCCAGTGGGGACCCCACCCTGCTGCAGCATCCTTGGGGATACTGCCACGGTGGTTTGTTGTCACTGGTCTGCGGACCTGGCTGGGACTGGCGGCCGTGCTAACTTGGAGCAGGTAACCCCCACCCAGGGGTCCTGCAGCCGGTTGTGGAGATGGAGCCCAGCCCCCAAGCTCGCCCTTGATGAGGGTTCACTCGTGGCTGGAGACTCCCATCTGGGTTGTTCTCTGCTCGGCCAATTGGTATGACGTGGCAGAGCGTGATGGTGCCTCCCTGACCCTGGAGGCTGAGCCCTTTCTCCAGGGGGTGCTGAGCACACCGCAGCAGCTGCGCTCCCGGGGATCCCCCAGAGCCAGCCCTCTGGTGCAGCCTTCCCTAAACCCTGCCCTTCCCAGCCCTGACCCTCGTGCCGGCTGCAAGCGAGGTGGGTGAACAGGCGGTCGTGTTTGCTTTCCTTTCATGGGCCCCTGCGTTTCAGCCCTGTGTGGTGCTGTTGACTTGTTTACCTCTTCAGCACCACAATACCCGGTTCTTATCCCTGCCCTCCCGTTTGTGGGGGGTCACAGGCTCACCCTGTCACCGTACTGTGGGATGGCTGCGTGTGCCCTCGGGGCTGGGGGCACACGGGGTGGGCTCACAGCCCCGTGCCGGACGGTGACCAGGAGGGCTGTTTGATGCGAGCCTGCCGTGTGTCCCTGTGGGCCGTTTGGAAAAGCCCTCTCTTCTCATGACACGTGCTCCGGCGTTCGATCGCGTGGCACCGATCCAGACGCTTTGTTTTAGAGCGGTTTAAATATCCTCCTTGCAGCTCTGCTAAACCACTGTAGCTTTGGCTGCGACTTTGCATTAATGAGGAATTATAAAGCCCTTTTAACCATTTAGAATTTTCTTAAACAGTTGGCCCATGGGTATCTGTAATCACTGTCTTGTCTCATTGCACTGCAGCTCTTCTAGTCTTTTAACTGCTTCTAACAAGTGGTGGCCTTTTTGAGAAGCACTGGCTTCCAAGTAGTTTCAAAGGAAGGCTTGCACCAAAATACGGTCCATGGGAGACTTCTTGGAGCTGAAGGCAACTTCTGCATCCCAGCTTCTTTAGGAAAGGCTGCTCTTGTCCTGTCATGAGCGTAAAGCTAGGAACCAACTTCTACGTTTGGAAGAGTAGGATAATGGATTGAGCATAATGTTCCAAGGGTGGCTTTGTGAATGGAAAACTGGTTTGTGATGCCTTCTTCCTTTGCTGTAGATTTTCTCTGTGGCTTGGGGGAGGTGGCTGCAGTGCAGATTTTGAAGGGACTCCAGCCTTCAGCTTCTGTGTTCTTCAAGTCATGTCTGGGGATGAGGCTGAAGGAGCCCAGTGATGTGTTTGTAATGGAGAGTATCCAGTCTGTACCCCTTCCTAGAAATGTTGCCTTAATGAGTTGGCATTGGAACTGCGTTGATATGGGCTGAATATGGAGAAAAGCCTTTTTTCCCACCAAAAAATTGGGATGTAGTTTGCTGTCAGCAGCAAGTAGTTGCTGCAGTTAGAGGCAGGTTACTAAAGAAAACAAAATAAGTGGTTACATGTGATACCCATTAGCAAGGAGCAATGAGCAGGATTTTCATGCTTCGGAATGGGTTTGGGAGTTTTGCTCCTGGGAAAGGAGGAGCAGAGGGAGCTTTGTGGGGAAAGACTGGAAATGGCAGAAGCTGATGCCCTGTCAGACCTCTCCTTCCTCTAACATCTACAAGATACTGTCCTGCCAGAAATTCAAACTCATCCCAGGCTGGGGCATGTCGTGGCAGAAAATTTAAAGTTGTTTTAGCATTGCTAACTTGTTTTTGTCTTTTTCATTTTGTTCCCCTTTGCTTCATCCTGGGTGTCTAAAAGGACAGTTGGAACCAATAAATGAGGTGAGTTAATCTGATGATTCACTCCCCGCTCTGTCTCCTCGCTCCATCCTGAAGGGATTGTGTCGTATTTTCTGGCTCTTTACTGATGTCCTAGATATAAGTAATGCACTGCATTTTGGGCTGGTAGTTTTTTGGCTTGCAATGCCCAGATTTTGTTTATGGAAAAAAATGTGTGTTCTCCTGTAGCAAAAAGCTGTGTTCCTGTGAAGTCTTCTCTGCAGATCAGGTTCCTCTGAGGAAACCCCTCCGCATGGTCCACACTCACAAATACTGCAAATGTCTCGAGTATTTTGGGGAGATAACTATGGAGAACCTCTCATACACTTTATTTCTGCAGTTTCTCAGGAACATTTCAAGGTGACACACAGCTGTAAAGCGGTGTGACCCTGGGTGCAGGTGCTGTGCCCTTGCAGCCACGTGTCTCCCACCGTGCCCACAGAGCAGTGCCCTTGTGCTGCTTAATGAGCCCTCTCATGAAGCTGGGGCTGGTGTGGGTGGGAAATGAGCTGAGGTTTGGCTCTCTGCTCCTCTCAAAGCAGAGCTTTGAAGTGGGAGCACGGCTGTGGGTCTGGCATGGAAATGGGGCCACAGGGTGCTGCCGCTCAGGTGGGGAGCTGACGCAGCACTGTTGAAAGTGGTGCTGCCAGTGCCACCATGGAAATCTAAGAAATTAATGACTTTTCTGGGTCGACTATTCTTCTAAAAAATATCATTGAAAGTTCTTCATTAAATTAATCATTGTAGTGGAGGGGAAGCATGAGGATAGTGTGCTCTGGCTAATCCATTTCAGGGGTGAGTGTGTTGGGCTGTAATGCTCTATGTGTATGGATTGTACAAATAGCACTGGTACATCTACAGGGATGAAGTGCGTTCACATTGCTGTGTTAATTAAATAGATCCTCGCTGGATTAAATCGAAGCTTTCACTTACCTTCTGTTTTTAATTCCTTCTGTTGTGTGTTTGCTGATCTATTAGATTGTTGATGTGTGTGGAGGAATACACACGTTTCCACTCCAGCTTATTGCTGTGCCATAGTGCTTTGTAAATCACCCTCTTGCCAACCTACATAATAATACATTGCCACTAGAGGGGAAAATACCTGCAGAGAATGCTTATTTTCCTGCCTTGTTATGGCATCAGTGGCGTTGGGCTGGTAACTGCATAGCACTTGTCTGTTGGTATAGATGAAATAAATATAGTTCTTAATGTTCTGTTGCAGAAACACAAATACAGCTGAATGTTTTTTCTCAATAGCTGTTGATGGGTTGTAATCTTGTACTTTGGTTTCCAATGGCTCCAGGGTCTGCTCGCTCGCATCTCGGATCTCTTGCTGTGCCGGTGGACATGTAGAAACTGTTGTCAGAAGTGTTTCGACTGTAGCTGTTGTCAAACAAATGAGGATGAAGTTGAAATCCTGGGACCTTTTCCTGCTCAAACTCCAGCCTGGCTGTAAGTTTAGACGCATGCTTTCCTAGTTTTAACCAAGGAGTAGGACTGCTCAGCTGTGATGAGAGTATTGATGTGAATTGCAATGGGACATTCAGAGGGTGCCAGTTAGAGAGCAGGAACCTCCTGAAGGTGGGAGTGCAGGCTTCTCCTGGCATGGTGAAAAAGGGCAGCGCTGTTAACTCTAATAGCAAGGTTAGTCTTTGTAAAAACCTTTTCTGATGGGTAAGACAGAAGTTGTTTTGTAAGCTGGCATAACAAGCTGATAACTGGTTTAGCTGTGCCCCCTTCTCTAAAGATGCCTTTCATCTTCAGTCCTATTCCCTCTTCAAATGGACCAGCCCTTTGGAGCACTTCAACTTGGCTGAAATGCTGATGAGGTTGTTTTGAAATACTTTCTTATCCTAGCGTGAAGGTGGTCATCATATAGGCAGATGAAAGGCATAGCTCCTACGTGCTCTGAAGGGGAAATTCATTTAAAGTTTCATTTAGCAGGACTTGATCTCCTGCGTCACCATAGCGCTCTTCAGAATTTCTTCTCAAATCATTAAAGAACCACAGCACCAGGTTTTCTCTGGAGCTTTGATTAGTGTATTTGCAAATCCATTGCAAAGGAAGTCAGTGAAGTCTTCCCTCTTTCACTCCGTCCCAGTCAGGAGTCTGCAGCACAGAGGTGACCCTGTGGAGGCATTAGTGAACCCCAGAAGGCAGCAGAGCTCTCTGGTGTTGTAGTGGCTGCCTTGCCAGCTGGGCTGGGCTGTCTTTGTGGAGCAGGCCATTTGAGGGACACGGCTCCAGTGTGTCCAGAACCTGTGGCACAGGAGAGGCCTGTTCAGTGCATCACACGATGCTCAGGCTTTGGTACCTGGGCACTGAGACACTCAGGTAATTTTATCTACTCCTGTGAGTATGTGCTGTTATTCTGTGTCAGCTCTGCTAAGTTCATGTCTTGGTGTTGTATGAAATAAATTTTCTCATGTTTAAATCGCGGTCTTGTCCACGTGCTCTTTTGAATTCAGGTAGAACAGGATGGTAATTAATACTGAAGCAATAAAAATAGAGCTGTTCAAGGTGTGTTAGAGTGGTTTTAAAGTGTGGAGCAGCATATTTAAGAGTCTGATATATGCTCAGAAATGGATTCACCTGCAATTAATGGGGAATGGAAACAAAATCAATGCTAAATAGGAAAGCATCACGCACAGGAGAGCACAGTGATGAGGCTGCAGTATTGGACGTGGAGAGATTGGTGCAGGAGCAATTACATCTTGGGAACAAGTAGCAGGGCTTGTGGTGAGAGGGTGATTCAGAGCTTATCTGGTGTGCTGAGTAGCTGAAGGGACACCCAGGGTGTTTTGGGGTGTGCAGTGATTGTACCAGGGTGTAGTTTTTGACTCTTGGATTCTTCTGTCTGGCTAAAGGGGCGATGTGAGCACTGAAGCCCTGTTCTTGTTATCTCAAATCTCAGATGTATGGTGGCTTTGCAGATGAGTTGGACTTTGCCACAGGCAGAGAACATGGAGACCTTTGGACTCATAAAATGCTCTCTCCAGCCTGTTGTTTCCCCTGGTCCTGCTCCATCTGAAAGCCCCTGCAGTAACTTCTTGGAATGGCCATGAGCAGAGGACAACATGCTCTGGAGAAAAACAACCCAGTTCTCCAGCCCTGTTGCGCTTTAGGCTTCACCTGTGGATGCTCACAGCCCTGGGAAGGTCCCTGGGAGCCCAGCCCAGGTCATTTATCCATCTTTCCATCCAGCTCCGGGTGGTTTGGTGCAGTTAGGGTCTCCCTGTTCTGCTCTAGCCCTGAGAGGTGAGTTCCCAGAGGTAAAGCCTGAGAGGGCCAGCAGGCACCAAAGAGGAGGACACAGGAGAGAAGGAGCTTTGCTTTGCCAGGAGACCTGGACGCTGCCATGCCTCAGCATCACTGAAGTCACCATCTCCTGTGACAGCTGCAGACCTGTGATCTCCAGGGATGCCTGTTAACACACACTGGTGGACAAGCTGGAGATGAGGCTTTGCTTGCTTGAAAATGCTGTGGGCTCCTCTTGAGCTGGCATGGACCCAGAGTGGTGCCAGGGAACGTGACAGTGCTTTGTGGCTCCAGGGTGATTTTGTTGGAAAATGGTGAGGGGGCACAGAAATTATTTAAGTGAGGAGGACAAAGAGAACAGAGGAGATAGGGAGAAATAGAGGACCCGAGGGGATGTGATTGAGAGGAGAGGGGGAGAATATGAGCCTGTAGAGGAACAAGGGTCTGGAAGATGGAGAGGAAAAGAAAAAGGCAGGAGCCAGATTTGGTATATTTTGTTTGCTGATGAACGGGAGAGCCAAGCTTTTTGTGTGTGCGTGTTTAAGGTGGAAATAATCCCATGTTGACTCAGAATTCAGAAACCAAAGAAGAATTCTGTTTTCACTGTGTTGGTCTTATGTTTTTATATCTCTATATAATTTTTGGACATAGGGAATGATCTCTGGAGTTAGATGTGCGAGCAGAGTAAGAGTTTGGTCTTGGTCTTAAGATGTTTAATGGGTATGTTTTTAAGTGCTCAGGGATCTGTGTATGCCAGTTGACCCCTCATTCTTTTTTCTTTTTCCTCTTATATTTGAAAAGGGGGTTTTTGTAATAGTGGAAACCCCTACAATGAAAAACAGATTTGACATCACCGTGTTTTGCATTTAGATGCATGCATTGAATTTGGGAACAAATCAATTTATTGTATTCCCTGCTTGCAGCCCGAAAGTGTTTTAAAAATAGATCTAAGTTTTCAGCTGAGATCTTTCCATCTTGCCTCTTCTTCATGGGCCTGAGACACTGGTGCAATGTAGAATGCAATTTGTTCCTTCCTCACCTTCCTACCCACACCCCAGGGGAAAACTGTTTTTATGGTCCTCGTTGGTGAATGAGCAAGCATCTAAATGCCTGTAGTGAATGACCCATCCTTTATTTTCTGGCCCTGGGTTTTCCCTTTGGCAGCTCTGAGACACCTCATTGTCCTGGAAATACAGGAGTGGACGATAAAGCTGCAAGTTTAAGCCCTTCCTCTTGAAAGAATATGGATTTTTCTCATTTTCTGAATTTTTTGCAGTGGCAGCTTAGGAAAAAAGAAACCCATCCCTGCCCTGAGTCCAGTTGCATTGACCTGAGTGCACGGCAACTTCTGTTGTTTCATGAGGAGCACTCGCATCCTGGTCCTTGCAGAAATGGTCTGGGAATGAGGGTGTATTTGGAGCTGCCTGTTATGGAATATCCTACACGAGCCCCAAAGATAAACAGTGTACGCTGTGAGACTGAATTGAAATCAGGACACGACTCCCCTTTCCAAAGGTTCGGATTAAACAGAAACAGAGCTGCTTTAACCAGAGCCAAAGTTTATTTGAGGAAAAATTATTGTGGCTCAGTAGCAATTTCCTTACTAAAGGTCATCTGTATGTTATTAACTCACTATTACGTTTACCCATTGTAGAACATCCTTAATGCCTCTCTTCCTGATTCCCTTTTCACCCTGCCGCGTTCTGTGCATTTGCTTCTCAAACACAAGCATATCCAAATGCCACCTGTGATTGTGTGGACCTGCATCTAGGCATGAAAAAGCTATTTGTGTTCCAAGTACTGATTATAGATCAAACTGTATGGTTTGGACTGCCTTTAATGGGCTGCAGAGCTGTGCAAATACTGTACCCCCCTTTTAGCAGAGGGTTTGGTTCTGATTATTAACAGAATTTTTTTGTTCAGTGTGGATGAATTGTGTGAGTCTGAATTGATGAGATTTGCATGGGTCCTGCTGTGAACTTTGTGGGCTTGGATAAGAATTTCCAGTTGGTTTTTGGGGTTTGTTTGGTTTTTTAATGCTTGTTGGGCTTTTTTGCAAGTTTACTGCTTTTTGCAGAATATATCAATTGCTCTCCTCTAGTCACTGGTTACTAATGAAAATGATTCAATATATTTCATTTATACCCAGCTGAGCCATGCACACAGAAAGGGTGGGTTGGAAGCAAAATTTGCAGAGAATTCCCCTTTGCTTTGCTCATTTCGTGCTGCTGCTTTCCTCGTGATCTGCTGCTATTTTCTGCCTCGTGGATTGGCTGCTTGGCAGGAGGCACCACACGTCAGGTACCCATTGTGTGGTTCCATCTCCATCGGCAGCACTCCCCTCTGAGCACGCAGCTGCAGACTCTCTCTCCCGTAGTTGTTGCGGTCTGCTCCTGCCCTCCTTTCAGTCAAAGCTGGGAGATCCCCACTTCTTTCCTCACAGGAGCTGCTGCAGCTGTGACACGTTGGGGTTTTCAACCAGAATGTTGCTTTATTTAAAAACAACTTGTGTGTACACACATGCACTTAAACAAACGGAAAGGGGAGTTGCATGTGGACTTCTCTATGATGGCAGCCTTCTGTGGAGTCTTCTCAAAGATGCTACAAAACTTGCTTTGTCATTTAGATCCTGCCAACTTCCCTGCTCCCACCAAGACCCCGGGCAGTAAAATTATTGTCTGGTGAGAATCACATCTGGTTTATAGAAGTGGATAAAAAGCAGCCAGTTATTTAAAAAGGCATTCCAAGAAGTAGCAAATAATGAATTGTGTTTATAAGATCAAGTTTTGAAACTTTACTGGCAAACCTGCAGTATTTTACCAGGAGGTATGTGGTGCGTTTGGGATATCTGAGCATGGTGGTTTTTCTGTGCTGGTTCATTCCTAGTGAAGTCTGTGCTTCCAAAGTGTAGCTGTGAATTACAGCAGGAAGCTACTGCTTGAGGTTTGTGGTTTGTGGGGTTTTGTTTTTTCTTTTTTTCTTCCTTAGAGAGAAGTATAATATTTCTGATCAACATCTGAGTTATATGTGCCTTAGTGGCCTGTGTCGTGCTCTAATACTGATAAAAGTCTGCTTGAAAGACAGGCAGAAAGATGAAGAATCTGGTTTTTACATAGGTCTGAAGTCAGTTGCTCAGCCTTTCCCTTGCCAGGTAGATCAGGAGATACCCCACAGCATGGAGGGACGAGCACCCAAGATTAGCCCCGGAATGCCAGAACACGTTGTTATTCTATATATACTCCTTGTACTGGATTGAATCATCCAAAGGTCTCTCATTATAACAGGATAAGCAGCCAAAATGAGGACAAAGATGGAGACTCTGATAATACAATCAGCGAGCTGCCTCCCACTCTTCAGGATGTTTCCCCTGACAGAAGGCGGTCGTCGTCAGATACATCACGGTCCACTTACAGCCTCACGCGGCGGATTTCAAGTAAGGTCGTCCTTCCAGCGTTAATGCAATTCTTGTGGGGGAGAAAATCAAACTGTAGTGCTTGCTCTTTCATCTTTTAGACAGGGAACCGAGTCAAGTTGAAGGCACATTGATTAAAATCTCATCCTGTTTTGCAGGAGCACAGTGGAAGGGGCCAGCCCTGTTTTTCTTGCTGAAGCATAAGCATGGTAATTGCACGTGAGGATGGACAGGGAGGGAGAAGTGTAGGTGAGCTTGTGCTTCAGCGTAGCTGGGGGTGCTGTAATTGTTGGCAGTGCAAGGGGGAAAAGCCCCGCTGTGGAGCCTGTGCTGGCATTGCACAGACACAGAACAGCTGTACCCAGAGAAGCACCCAGAGCTGACGTGTGCCTGTGATTGCTTCAGTGGGCTTCCTAACAACCAGATTTGTGTGTTTCTCTCGTTCAGGTCTGGAGTCGAGGAGGCCAAGTTCTCCGCTGATTGACATCAAACCCATCGAGTTTGGAATAATAGGAGCTAAGAAAGAAATAGTTCAGCCAACTATCCTTCGAAAAACCTACACCCCAGATGACTATTTTAGAAAATTTGAACCAAGGCTGTACTCTCTTGACTCAAATAGCGATGATATGGACTCCTTGACAGATGAGGAGATCTTGTCCAAGTACCAGCTGGGCATGCTGCACTTTAGCACACAGTATGATCTGTTGCATAATTATCTAATAGTGCGAGTCATTGAGGCCAAAGATCTGCCTCCTCCGATTTCTTACGACGGCTCAAGGCAAGACATGGCTCACTCCAACCCCTACGTGAAGATCTGCCTTCTTCCTGATCAGAAGAACTCCAAGCAGACCGGGGTGAAACGCAAAACGCAGAACCCAGTGTTTGAGGAGAGGTACACATTTGAAATCCCCTTTTTAGAAGCCCAGAGAAGAACTCTGCTTTTAACTGTAGTGGATTTTGACAAATTCTCACGCCATTGTGTTATTGGCAAAGTGTCAATGCCCTTGAGCGATGTAGACCTTGTGAAAGGTGGACACTGGTGGAAAGCCCTTGTGCCTAGTTCTCAGGTAACAGAATTTATCAGATTATTGCCACAGTTTTTCTCCCTGTTTTGGATTTTTTTGTGTGTGTGTGTGGTTCCTTTGCCTGTTGGCAAGTAATGCTGTTTCTAATTAGTAATTGTCATCTTGTTAACACAGCATCTGCTGGGTTGGAATAATGTGGGCCTACGACTGGTTTCATAACTAACAGCGTGAGGTAGAGGAGCTGTCTTTAATAGTCATGACCAAAGATCCTATGTCAGCTTAAATGAGAACAACTCACGACTGCTCTGAAGTCTGCACCTTCGGGAGGGTGTTTCTTGTCACTGAGTGACCTGCATCCATTCTCAGGAACGCAGTGACACTGTCCCACCCAGGTCATTCCTGTGCTTTGAGGGCATGAGGGGAACCACTGGTGCCAGTTCAGTAATGATTTGATTCAACAAAACGTGTAGAAAATGAAATCTGCACAGACTTGTGGCACAGTGCATGAGCAGAAACGTGCACAGGAGTGACAGGTTTATTTTCATCAGATCCCTGAAGGAACTAAATTTGCCACAAATATTTGTCTAATGCAAGTGGAATGTTGCATGCATTTTGGGCATTTCAGCCATCTGATGGAAAGGACAGAGGAGATGCAGAGGGTCTGTGTGCTTTCATCTCTGTTCTCAGGGAAGGGCCATCTCCTTGCCAGCCAGGTAAAGGGCTGTTCAGTGGAAAGATCTGAGCTTTGGAGCCAGGAATGGTGCTTACCTACCAAATTTGCCACTAGCGGTGTCACCCACATAGCTAGAGGCACAGAACCCTGTGAAGAACCAAGAGAAGAACACAGTGTGAACAGCATCTCAGATGTTTGTGCTGAGGACAGGAGTGTCACACGAGGTTGGTGTAACTAGCTTGCCTCTCCCGGTTCCTTTCCAGCTCTGCAATTGCACTTTCCAAGGCGTCTTTGCTGAATTAAACCCTGTTGGATGGTTCACTTTTTCTTTGACTTTTAGGTGTTCACTAAGGGGTGCCGTAGCCAGAGATACTGGGTGAAATGAGCAGTAAATCATTGGCCTCACCGCTGCTTTACATTGCGGGTTCAAGAGCCTGATTTGGAGTGGAAACTTGTGATCAGACACTTGTGGGAGGGAAATACCCCAGGCAGTGTTTGTAAGTGAAGCCAGCTGGGGCTCTGACTCTGCTTTGCCCCCTCTGTGTGTGCAGAGGGGCTGGGAGCACTTTTTTCTCTTGCTCACACCTGCTGCGTTGTGTAAGGGGGAGGAAGATCAGCGCTCCAGGTAACTGCAGGATTATCCAGCTGGATTTTCTGTAGCAGGAGTGTTGTGGGATTAGCTTGAACAATGGTCAAGCGAGAAGGGAAAGTTTTGAAAGCTGTGCACAAGTCAAAGTCCTGGGGACCCTGGACGCGTGTTTATGTGAGGCATGTCTGCGTGTCAGTGGGATCTGCTTGCTCAGTGAGGAGGAGTGCGGGGCAAGGGACAGTTGGTACAAAGTGATTCGTAAGGAAAATCAGAGAATGGTTTAGGTTGGAAAAGATCATCAAGTCTAACCCGTAAACTGCCAAGCCACCGCTAAACCATGTCCCTGGCACCCTCTCACTGTCAGAGCTTCTCCCCCAAATGTTCATTTACAAATGCCTGCAACAATTTTTTTTTCCTTTTCTTTTTTTGGTGTTAGCAGTTCATCACGGGCTCTGTGTTGTGTATCTGAGGGCAGAGCCCTCCTCTTTGCATCCCATTTTCCTCCTGTGATTCCCACCATGCAGTTTTGCTTCTCTCCCCACTCCCTACTTTTGCATGATAAATACTTCTCTGTATTTTGCATCTCTTTATGAGTTACATGGACTCATTCCACAGCTAATACAGACCTTGATTAGAAAAGATCATCTCTGCCTTCGTGTGCCAAGCTCGGAGCCAGCTCTTCCTTTTCCCCTCTCCAAAGTTTCATTGAAAGCTGCTGCTGTTTTCAGCAGTGCTGTCTGCCTCACTAGCATTCAAGATAAATTATTTATGCAGAAGTTGGCATTTCTGGTATTTATAAAAGGAAGGAGAAAGACAAAACTCCATTTGAATGGGCAGGCTTAGAAGCCTTTTGCACTTATCCCCTTGCTATGATATGGAAAAACTTCAGCAAAATGTCCTCCACACTTTGATCAGTAAAGTGGTCCTTTCATACCTTTTTGCTGTTTTTACCTCAGTGGGCAGGCTGCAACTGTAAAGGGAGCAACAGTGTTTGTACAGGACATCCAGGGATGATGCTTGGCATCATCTTCCCATATTTTCTCAATGATAAAATTTCTAAAGTTCATTGAGTAAGGCATGTTTCATCCTAGTGGTGATTAAATTTATTGGTCAAAGGGTTGAGATAAATCCTGGAAGAAGTAAAACAATAAAGCTTATTGCTTTGAAAAAATACATTTTAATGTATTTTGATAACAGTGATATTTGTGCTAGAAATTTCTGAGGTTTTTTTATCACTAGTTGGAACCTTCTGCCTGTGGAATGATAGATTTGACATGTTGACAATTTTTTTTATACTTCTCACTTTTTTGCTTGATTAGCTGAGGGACAGACAGCCTTTATCAGTTTCTTGTTGGATTGAACCTGAGCCTGCTGAAGTGTGCTTTTGTGTGGAGAGATGGTGACAGACTGGGACAAAAAAAATACCTGCGTGCAGTTGCATTTTATTTTGCAGGAGGTGTCCTTGGATCCTGGCGAGCAGCACAAACCACTGTGGTGCTGTGGTGCAGTTCTGGTCGTTAGTCGAGGAAAATTTGCCAGTCTGGGTTGGCTGCCCCGGGGCTGTGACACAGAGCAGCAGCTGGCAGCACCCCACAGCCACGGGAGAAAAGGCTGAAGCAGGTGCTTGGAAAAGCAGTGACAGGAGGGAGAGAAACACAGTCAGTCATAGACATGATATGTGAAGATGAAAGACAAAAAATACATGTGTTGTTTTTTTTTTTTAACTGGAATTTATAGGCAGAAGCATCATGAGCTGGAGAGAGATGGAGGAAAGTGAATCCAGATGGCAGGAGCTGTGGAGAAGTTTTCTCTTCAGACTGGTGGGAGTGGGAGGGCGGCAGGCTTTGTGGCAGCGCAGAGAAAGTGGCCAAATGACACGAGTTGAGATGAACGTCTGCTTTGCACTTGCTGTCTCCACCTGGAAGCCACTGACACAGAGTGTGCTGATAAAGTCAGGGGCCGAGTCCTTGTCCTGCCATCACACTGAGTTCCCTCATCCCAGAGCTGGAACACCACCCTAGTACAGGGCTGTGCCAGCCCCAGTGAGCTGCAGAAGGTGGGGAAAGCCAGGAATCTTCTGGTGTGTGCAGTGTCAGCAGGGACAGCGGGCTTCTCCCAGGTGAGGCATGGTCCGGCTTCTACAGCCAACAGCTCTGCTGGCTCCGCTGCGAGCTGGACCAAGATCAGCTCCTCAGGCCTGTGGATGGGATGTACAGCTCCTCGTTATTGCAGGAATATCTTCATTACCAGCTCATGGAGCTGCTTGTGCGTGAGCAAGCAGAGCACTGTCCTTGGGTGTAAGCAGGAAAGAGCTCTGCTGTGCAGCTCTGTCCTGCTGCTGCCAGCAGTGGCTGGCCGGAGGACCCGAGTACGGGTGAGCAGCAGGCTCTCCTCTCAGCCCGAGGAACCGGTGCAACAAACTGCTCGGTGCCAAGCCTCAGGCAGAAGATTGTACCTGCCCATCAGCACTTCTTGGGCTTGGATCACGCGCTCGGCGTTCAGGGGGATCGAGCCCAAAGCGGAGGCACAGGGGAGCTGCTGCCCGATGCATCATCAGAGCCAGCAGCTAAGCAGAAGGACTTACTCCTTGCAGAAAATGTCAGTGCAGGTATTGCCAAATCCTTTCTCCTTGGTAGTTCTGGGAGGCTTTCTCTTGCAGGGTAATTAATGCCTTTCTGAAGCGTGGTAGCTGCTCGTGGAAAGGCTCTTGAGTCCAGTCCCCATAGGAACACTCTGCACTCCTTAAATATCCCCTGAAACGTGTGTGGCTTTGCTTAATTACCATGAATGAAGTTGGCAGGCCTTGCTGTAGCTGGGCTCAGATTCGCATATTTCGCCGCTAAAACTAATTCTGAAGCACATGTTCAGGACCCCAAGTTTTATTGACATATGATTCATTTCTCTTTTGGCAGATTTGAGTGGGCAGGAATAAATGTTTTAGACCAGCAGTAATGAGAGCTTGGAGATCATTCTGCAAAAGAAAAAAAAATTGTCTGGTTGTGGTGGGAAAATAGCATGAAGTTCCCTCTTCCCTCAAATTAAGCCATTTTTATAGTAGAGGGAGTATGGATTGGACTTGCTTTTTTAACTTCATACTATGAGCGCACTAGAATGACCTGTCAGCTGTGATGTTCAGGATGGTACGAGATGATTACATGGGGCCGTGTTTGCTCAGCAGCAGGAGGTTAAAACCACCCTGGGAGGGATTTACCTGTGGCCAGTGGAGGAGATGCCCTGGGCAAAGCCTGGCAGAGGGCAGGATACACCCACCCTGCAGATCACTGGAGTTGGAACTGTGATGGGATGCTGTGATGGATGCTTGTCCATCATGGTAACAACTTTCTTAGCACTTAACCTGTGGTTTGTTTTCATATTTTGGCTTGTGTTGTTCTACTATCTTCTTTTCTTTCACTCTGCATGTTTATTTTTCCCCAGTTCCATTTCGGTGGTTTTTTCCCCCTTTCCCTTTTCAGTCTTTAAAGCTGCAGCACTGAAATTTTTTCTTCTTGATTGTTTTCCCTTTATCCTTATCTGCCTTCTTGGTCACCTCATCATTTCCCCTCAGTGCTGTTCACTCCTTGCCCTTCCTGCAGAGGACTGGGATGCTGTGGGGTGTATTTTGCTGAGGAGGAGCCCAGAGGAGAGGCTGGTGGGGTCCCAGGGCAGGACCTCTCCATAGGGTGTCTTCTTCCCAAAGCTTTTTGCACAATAGATGTTTTCTCATGGCCATCCAAACTGATGCAAAGACAGTTAGGCTTCAGAAGGGATTTTGTGACTCTCTTCATCATCCATCCAGTTGGTGTCTGTTATGCAGGAAACACTGCTCCTATTCATTGGTAAGTGTATTTTTTCTCAGGTTCTGGTCCTTAATAGCCCAACCCTCTCGAAACAACGGCTGTGTCACAGGATGCTGTAGAAAGCCTGTTAGAGCAAACTGTTCTAACCCTTCAGTTTTCTAATGTGCCTGGAGGTACCAACACAGATAACCTTGAGGAGGAAAATCAATCTGAAACTTCATTAGGAGCGATGCATAGATGTCTGTGCTGATGTAATGTGCTCTGGTTCCTGTTGGGAGGGGTTTCAGCTGCAGAATTTTGCTGGTGTTGTAGCAATGCACAAGGAGCAGTCAGGGGGGCTGTGAGGAAGGAATTACCTGGTCCAAACAAGATGTGTGAATGGCATTAATTAAAAACTCATCTTCCTTTGAGGGAGCCTCTTTGTGTTGCAGAGATGACACGAAAGAACAGAAAAAATTCTGGTTCAAAATTTCTGGGTCCAGCCCGGGCAGTAACTGGAGAAGGTTCTGGATCCCAGGCAAGCCCAAGGCTGCAGATCCAACCTGGCAGTGTAATACAGCGGGGAGTGAAATGTTAATGAGAGCTTCAGGAGAGTCTCAGACATCCCAGACTTGGTGTCACTCCGCCATCTCATCAAACAGGAAATTGCTTTTCCAGGGTCATCTGGGACCTGGGCACGGAGCAGCGCGTCATCAGCATAATAATGGCAACTGCGACGATGCCTGAGCAGGCGGTGCTGAGGGGCACCTCCGCACGCTGCTGCTGTGAGCCAGACATTGAAGGCAAAACCAACAGCACTGTGGTTTCCTCATGAAAAGACCTAGGAAGTGTAAAATCCAGGCACTTCCTTGCCCTGCGGTGAGCAGCGTGCCGATGGCACCTCTGCTGCACCGACTCGCGTCCCCTCTTCTCCGCTCAGCCCTGCACGAGCCTGAGCTCCGGGGATGCTCCAGTGTGAGGCAGAACAAGGGTGATGCTTCTGTGCCTCCACAGGATGCCTCCGAACAAGGGGCTGGGCTCGGGGGTCGCTGGTTCTGGTGGCACAGAGAGTTTCCAAGCTGTGGTGGGTGAGCAGCAGTGTCACATCAGCAAAGGGAGCCACGGCATGAGCTTGCTGGGAAAAGCACAGGGAGCTAAGACTCCCTGCCTTGCACCTCGTGCTTCTCGGAGCAACCCGTGAACTCTTTGCTTGTTTGCTAGCTACGGCAGGTGAGTGAAGCCCAGGAGAAGGCTGGTGAGCGTGGTGCAGCACGGCTCGGGGGGCAGTGCCAGCCCGACGTGTGGTGACTGCCAGCCACCGATTCATTTCCCTGTGTGTTTGACACCCCCCAAGGCACCGGGGCAGCGTTTGAAGCACGTTTCCCAGATCCTCGTGGCTAAGCTAGAAGTAATGCATTTATAGCACCAGAGGCAGCTGGCTGCTGGCATTCAGTGCCCTGAAAAGGCTGAGTCACTTGTCCGGGGAGCTGAGCTATCCGGGAATCTGGGCTTCCTTCTGAAACCCCTCCTGTTACTGCTGCCGGTGCTCTGCCTGCGCTGGGGCTGCCCTGCCCTGCTGGCTCCGAGCACACCCGTCCTGCCACGGCCTTTGGGGCAGGGGCTCTGTGTTCCTTCCCCCGGAAATAATCAACACAGATGTGGGCACTCTTGAAAAGCACGAAGGGGCAGAAGGTGCTGTTGAGATTTGGGAGATCAGGCTTGATCTGAGACTGGTTAAAGCTGCTCGTAGTCTGCCTGCTGTCTTTGGTGGATCACGCTTATAGAATATAGCATTTTACATCTCTCCCTACTTTAATTTAAGCCTAGATAGCCAACAAGATTTTTCTAGAGGTGCCGGTATCCCTGTTGGGTTAGGTCCTGCAGAAAATTAAGTCCTGCCTTTACTTGTGGAAGGCTGGGTGGGTTAGGCAGCAGTGTGATGGCTACACTACAGTGGCTCCTTCCATAATCTCTGCAGGGCTGATGGGACATGGTTCTCCTGCCAGTGCCTCAGTGGGTGTTACAGATCCAGCCTGACACTGTCACGTTTTTTCTTTTAAATGGAATGTAAATGCAAATAAATTGGAAGCATGGAGATCTGCCTTCCCTTGCTGAGCTTCATGGCTCTTCTCTGGCCCAGGGAAATGCCTTACTGCCTCCAGTTCTTGGATAAGGTCAACAGCTTCCATCAATGGACAACTCCAGAAGTAATTATCCCAAATGTTAATGTGGATTTTCACCACTCTAAGCCTGAGGTGACTGGAAAGGTCCTACATCACTGCCCCATGCCAGCCTGCCACCTGGCTGTGCCAGGAGTTTGGTATTTGCAGCTGGAGCTGTTTATCTCTCCCCAGCAGGTAATAAAATCACTGATCAGTTTCCTAATTTGCACTGTCCAAATGCGCCTGAATTTCTAGGAATTTAAGCCTGAATGGAAGTGAATGCAAGTGGAAGTAGGACTGGGTCTGTTAAAAATGTTGTTGATATGTTAAAAAAATGAGCTGTGGTCGAGGGCCACCCCATGTGGCTCCTGCCGAGGGTGGTGGTGTGGGCACTGTGATGCTTCCATCCTGTCCTGGTATCTGGATTAGAAGTCACTGACTGTTCTTGATGATAAACGTGTCTGCAGGCTGTTCCAGCCACAGACCTGAGAGGAGCATTTCTGGGCAAAAGCAAATGAAAGATGATAGCTCAGATTAATTAGGTGGTGTTTAGACCACCTTGGAGGTGAGACTCTTGGATCCTTACGCTGTGCAACCACAGGGCACCACAGTGTATGTAGGTGTGGCTTGGCCTCGCCAGAGTTGTGAGTGTTGTGTGCACATTGGGTCAGGCTTGTGTTGGGAGTGGCTTTCTGATGGAAAGAACTGAAAACATCATATTTTGAACAGCACTGTGATGTGGGAGCTGGCCCAGGTTGATGGAAGAGAGGTGCCTTCTCGGTGAAGCAAAAATACTGTGGCAACAAAGAAAATGCATGTGGCAAACGTGAGTGTGGGCGCTGTGTAGTCACACTACTGCCCCACAGGGTCACCCACGAGGTGCTGTGACAAAAGGAATTTGGGGTAAGAAATCAGATGCTTCTCCTGGTTGGGTTTCCCAGCAGCCCCAGCCTCAGTTTCCCCGAGCCACTGATGTCTTTGCCAGGGATTGTGCCTCGTGTGCTGGCCCATCTGCTGGTGAACCTGGTTCTTTGGGTTACTTCAGGCTGTGACTGTTCTGAGAGCCTTTTCCTTTACTGTCTACCCAGCCCTTTAGTCTCTGGTTCCTGTAATCTAATACTTGGGGCATCAGCAAAGATATTTAAGCCTTTTGTTAGGATTGCAGTGCCACTGCAGCTCCTTTTCCTCTTGGGAATGGGCTCTGACACCTGATCTAGGTTGGTTTTGGACTGTTTGACTGTTTGGGATGAAGCACCAGCTCTGCACTCCTGCGTGGACCTGACGCCAGGCAGGTGGGTGATGCCCTGCCTGGCCTGGCTGGTGTGTCTTCAGTCTCCAGAGTTGCTTCAGTGTGTGTATTTTGCACCTGACAGTAAGAGCCTCTCAGAGCCAGGTCGTGCAAGGGGGGAGAGGTTATTTTAAACCCTCACATCTGAGGAGCAGCGATGTGAGCTCTCCAGCTCTTTAATTACGAGTTTTAAGCATCATTAAGTAAAAGGAACAGAAATCACGGCTGAGTGGCTGTGTTGATGTGGAGCTGTGGCCGAGGTGCGGGCTGGTGAGCAGCAGGGGCACGGTTACGCTGTGCCAGGTCTCTGGCAGGTGCCAAGGGAAGGTCTCCTCTGAACTGCCTTGCTGTGACCCAGGGATGCATTAACCCCTGCATGCCTGAACTTCCCAAGCGGCTGCTGTGGTCCACGGGGGCTGGGGAGGAAGGAGAATGTCTTCTCCAGTGGGTCTGTGTTCTGCACATGGCTAAGATCAGAACTACCTGCAACCATTAAAAACGGAGCTGCTGGAAGCTACTGACCTTGCACCTCTGCCTCCTTATAGGTCCTCTTGGCATGGCTGCTGGGGAGCTGGTGAGGGATCGGTGATCACAGAAAGGTCTTCAGTTGGGGATAGTTTCTTTCTTGTTTCTGCTTAGCACGAAGTACCACCAGATGGTTCTTGGTTGCAGTTCAGAGCGTGACTAAAATTCATTTTTCAGGCACTTAGACAAATGGGATTTATTTAATTTCTCTCCCTTCTCTCTCTTCCCCTCTGAGCTCTGTTCTAAATTTCCACATTCTCTTTTCCCTGCAGAATGAAGTGGAGCTGGGAGAGCTGCTCTTGTCACTAAACTACCTACCAAGTGCAGGAAGACTGAACGTGGACATCATTAGGGCAAAACAGCTTCTTCAGACAGACATGAGCCAAGGTTCAGGTAAGGGGCAGTGCATCTCTCACATTACTCATGCACAGATTATATGTGCCTTTAAAGCAGATCAGTGAGGCTGCAATTTGTGGGGGACCCGGGGGGGATTTGGTGCTCAGTTCGTGTTAATACAAGGCCCTGGATGTGCATCTTGTATGTAAGGCCAACAATAAATGAAAGTATTTGGAACGCTTAGCCTGAGACACGATGGAGGGTTTGCCAAATTTAATGTAAAAATCTCTGAGGCAGGCTGAGGTGAGGAACCAGGGGCTTTGATCTCCTTGTGCTGTGTTCTGTAAGGCAGCCCGTGGGCTTTGCTCCCTGCTGGCTCTGGGCACTCTGGCTGGGAGCTGCTTTGTGCCTGTGTCCTCAGGTGGTTTTCCCATGTTCCCTGCCCCAGCCTCTGCTGCTGCCAGAATATTGGCATTTTCCGAAAAGAACAGCATGCTTGGTCTCTGTCAAGGCTGATATTAACTGGTTTTGGCAGGGACTGTTTTTAATCCAGCTGCCTGACTTTTGTCCCCACTGCAAAGCTCTGGGAGCAGCGTGGGGGTACAAGTCCCTGGCATTTCCAAAGGCTGTTTGCCAGCACAGTCCATCCCTGTGGTGCCCAGCCCTCATGAGCAGGGGTGCTGCATCACCAACCCCGTAACACGGAGCCCGTGCTTTGTGCTTTTCGCCAGATCCCTTTGTGAAAATTCAGCTTGTGCACGGATTAAAATTAACAAAAACCAAGAAGACCTCCTGCATGCGGGGCACGATAGATCCCTTCTACAATGAGTCCTTCAGCTTCAAGGTTCCCCAGGAAGAGCTGGAGAACGCCAGCCTGGTGTTCACAGGTAACTGTGGTGGTGGTACCGGCCTGGCACGGGCGTGGTTGGCTCTGAGGTGAGCAAAGCCACAGCTGTGGGTGTGCAGGTGAGCCTGTGCAGGACGCTGCTTCTCCCACCCTGCAGGGGGTGGCCGTCACTGGGGTCTCCGGGGAAGCTTAACCAGCACTCTGTCCCCTGCAGAAGCTGTCCCCAGCACTGCCACCCACCAGCTGACCCGGCTGGGAGTCGGTCCTGCGCTTAGCTGGTCCCGTTCCAAATGCCTCTGTGCAGAGGAAGAGGAGGAGCAGCCATTGCACTTCTCAGTGGCAGCCAGCCTGGGCATGAAGTCAAAACCGAGAAGAATGAGAGGACAGCAGTGAACGATCACTGAGCCCAGGCACTGGCAAGATAACTTGTGGCACTTGACGTGGTTTGCTGGTGAGAGGATGCAGCTGGAGGTGTTCCACACTGACCTCACCTGTTCTGTGAGCAGGGTTTGCTCATGCCTTTGTTTCTAAGGGGCTGGGACTCGGTGCCAAGCCCTGCGTGGCACAGCTGAGATGGGCCCACATCCACGAGCAGTCTCAGAGCTGACCTCTGGAGATGCTTGGCTGGGACAGGAATTTTTACTTTTAAGCAGTTTCTGAATCTCCTGTTTTTGTTCCTGAGGCATGAAGACTGGCAGTGGGGCCTTGCTGCTGGGAGCAGGAGTGGCAGAGCACAGGGATGCTCCCTGGCTGGGCTGCAGTCCTAGGCCGGGGACCTGCCGAGGCTGGTGGCATTCTCTGCCGTTTCCCACTATAAAAGTCTTGAGCAGGGCTGCAGGGACCCCCGTGAAGGGTGGGGTCCCCTCCCATGCCATGACTTCACCCACCCTGTGGAGCTGTGGAGCTCGGGCACCATCAGGAGCAGGGTCAGGCCTTATTGCCCTCTGCAGGATCAGAGGGGCTGGGTGCTGGGACCCACACTCTTCTACCACATTGGGCCCTCATGCCTCACAAACACTTTTTTTGACAATTTTCCACCCATTACCCGCCTTTGTTTTTTTTTTTTTTTGGATGAAGAGAAAGGGTTCTGCTTCTGAAAGGATGACTGAAGTATTTTTTAATTTTACTTTTTACATGGAAGATACAGGTGTCAAATCTGGTTCAAGGAGGCTTATTCCAAGCCATCGGTTTGTTTTCAAACATGTTAGAACAAAAAGTGATGCTGATCAGCAATTTAAATTTTGCCCTTCATGCTCAGAAATTTCCTCAGCACAACACCTGTAATTAATCACTGCTTTGCGTGCCTGTCACCCTGACTGCACCTTGCATGTGCAGTGATGAATTTGTTCTTGGATCCATCAGGTGGCCTTGTGACAGGTGTGAATCACTCGATTCTTTGCTTTCCCCTCTTCCTGCTGGAAGCAGAAGAGGCAAACAGAGTAGCAGCTCTGTGCAGTTGGGAGGGTGAGGGGAGCACGCTGCTCCTCACCACAGTGAATGAACTTGGGATTAATGAGCGGGTCTCTGAGTATTTTTTTTCCTGTGCACAGGGATGTGTTCCCAGATGAGCCAAAGGGAGGTTGGCTGATTCATCACCCTGTGTCACGCAGTCGGATTTCAGCGCTGAGCCTCGCGAGCGGGGCTTCATTTTCTGAGCGACAGATTGCTTGCTTTGAACGTTGCAATGAATAATCCCAGGCCAGAAATGTCCCCAGCAGCTCCAGAGCTGGGAGGGAACGTGCAGAGCTTTGGGAGGAGCAGTGGGGCCAGGCTCCCCTGGCTGCCCTTGGACTGAAGGGTGAGGTGCAGCGTGGGCACGGCGCTGCCTGGGCTCCCTGGGCTGGTGCTTCTGCTGTGCCTGGGACTCTCTCTGGTGTGAGATGTGTGCTCTGTGTAGCCAACAGGGAGCTGGAGCCAGGGGTGCTGGTCATGTTATGGTGTGCACAGCCTTCTGGTGGCTCAGTGTCTGCCGTGAGGACCTCTGGGTCAGGGGACGTGGTGGTGGTGAAGATGCTGAGCCACATTCAGTGTTCATCCAAGTGACAGATTTGCTCCTGATGTTGGTGGAGGCATGTTTTATTCCTGTGTGCATCTGTGGGGTTCTGCTTGCAGGAGTATCTGAAGTTCTGGGAAGGGGGTTGTGGTGCTCCCCACAGAGTTCCTTGGCACCTAACAGTATTATGCAGCTTAAGGACTCGTGGAGGGCTTTGGGATTTTCTATTAAAAGATAATCAAGAACAAATGCTTGGCAGCTTGGGTATGTTGCAAGGTGAGGATCTCTGTTTTGCATCTCTCCATAGCAGGGGCGTAGTTTTGTTTTGTTGTTTTTTTAACTTAGGTGCTTTGGGGTTTTTCTTTTTGCTGCAGCAGTGGTTCTTTCTGTTGTGTGTTTTGTTTGGAATTGTTTTTTATTTCTTTTCTCTTTTAATCCACAGCTCTAGTCCATTAGGTCAGTTAATTAAATTTTCTGTTGAGTCAAAGTCCAGTTGAAAAGCAAAATAATCCTGCTTGAAGGGTGGGTGATGATGCTTTGAATGGAGAGAGAGAGAGAGCTGTAAAAGCAGTCATGGGAGCCAGAAGTGAGTATGTCTTCAATAATTTAAAGGAACCTTTATTGTGGCTTTGTATTTTGGACCCAGTCTGCAGCTGTCTTTACATTGGCTTGGCTCCACTGGAAAGCCCTGGAGCTCTGCCAGTTCCCATCAGCTGGGGCTCCCGGTGGGGCTGGTGCCACACTGCAAAGCGAGGCCCTATCCAGACAAAGATTAATTTTGTTTTCCCCCCCGTGTGTTTTTCTCCTGTGCATCTTGAATCAAGCTGTGTTTAGTGCCCTCTGGTATGGGTTTCTCCACCGTTTTGCTGTGGTTGAGCAAGGATTGTGTGTGCAAACATTGAAGACGTGGTAAAGCACTGTCCCTGCTTTCCTGGTGGTGCTCTGGAGAGCTGAACTCCGGGCCAGACTCAGGGCTGAAGCACAGCTGGATTTGGAGAGGGGCCCTGGGTGCCTCCAAGAGGATGTGCACAGGGAGAGCTCTGCGTTAGCCTGGGTTGGAGGAGGGGGTGGTTGGGCTGGCTCTTTGATCATTCCTCCTCCTTAGGCATACAAGGAGTCAATACTGTAAATTACTGGCATTTACAGACCAAAATGCTTCTCCTCCACACTGGTGCAGGACACCTTGTACAAGCTGTCTTCCTGCCTTCCCCTCTGTTGCTCGCTCAGATGCTTACTGGAGCTGTCACCAGCTCCCATGTCCCAGTTCAGTGCCTGAAATGAGATGGGATGAGCTCTGGTGGAAATGCCCTCTCCAGGAAAAGGCACCCAGAGTCAGGATTGCTGCTGCAAGTATTGTCTGCTCACAGCTTCTCCCCAAAAGAGGCTGAAACCAGGAAAGCCACTGGTACTCATAACAAGTCTGATGTCCTGACTGATGAGTGAGGCAACAGCTGGTGGAGAGGATGTTTGATTTTCATTTACTTCATCAAACGTGTTGTCTAGGTAATGAGCAGCCATATACATAATGTAAAAGAAATGCACTCTTTTGGGTGGTTCTTCTTTCCACTTTCTGGGGTTTTTTTTGGCAACCTGACACATAACCCCCATGTGCCAAATTCTGCTTGAGTGCAGGCGAGTCATGGGCTCACCTCCTGCAGAGCAATGGGGCAGGCTCTGAAAGGCAGGCTGTTGCCTAACCATGTGCTCCTGTGAACAAAGGTGTTCCTCTGGCTGATGGCAAGGGGAAGGTGGAGTTTGCCCTGACAGCAGGGGCTGGCAGCTGCTGCCCAAGGTCATTTCCAAGAAGAAAAAGGAATATTTGAGATAAAAGTGCAGCCTCTGTGCTTGGGAGGGCTGGATGCTGGGCACCCAGAGATGCTGTGCTCCCCCCACTGAGGGGTTTTGGGCTGTCCTCTAAATCTCAGCCTAACCATCAGAAAGCTTGGGCTGTGCAGCAGGGAGGCAGACAACACCTGAAACCTGAGCACTGCAGTATTTTGTTAATGATTATAATGTTGTTAATAACAATCGTCAGTAATGCTGTTTGCTCTGCAGTAAAGCCCAGATGGCCCAATAAAATCCAGCAGCACTCCAGGGCAAACTGTGTCTTGGGGACTCCTCAGCATCTTTTCATCACTTACCATAAAAAAGACAACCTTCAGCACTCACAGTGAGGGGATGTTTGTCTCCCCAAGGTCCTTGTGGTGACTGTGTGTCTTTCTCCATTTAAATAAGCTCTTGGACATGTTTGCATGGCAGGATCTTTAGGGCTTGTGACACGAGCAGAGTCCCCAAAGAGGGAGAAATCATCTTTACGCTCTGGGTACTGCCTGTGCAATTGTAGAGGGAAACTCTGCTTTGCCTTCTGACCTGGCTGAGGGTGTAGCTGGAGCTGGGACAGCACTGGGGCTGGTGATGTCTGAAGGAGAGCAGGGGTGGGGGTCATCCCCCTGCTCCCTTCCTGTGTGGGAGGTGGCCGTGGCTCCAGCAGGGCAGGATGCTCTGCCTGGGAGAGGGAAGCAGGCTGGGCCAGGGTGTGCTTGCTGATGGAGAGATTGGCCTCGATTCGAGTGTGACCCTCACTGGTGAGACCTTCACGGTCACTCCTGGCTGAGGGTGCAGCTCAGGGGCACTCTGTCTCCTGGCAGGATCTTGTGATACTCCTCACTTTTCAATATGTTTTAAAAATTGACAATCTCTCTGTTTTCTGGAAAGACTTAGAACCGATTTTCCCATTTTAATTTTTTTTTTGTGTGTGTTTTTGTTCCTGAGAGAGTGTTGAGACTTTGCAGACCTGTACCTGTGGTTTCAATGGCTACAGCAGAGGGGCCCTGGCAATGCCCTCAGCCCTTGTGCCCCAAGTGCTGTAACAGCATGTGTCTTCAGACCCCTGGAAAACTTTAATGCTTTATCCCAGGGCTCTAATTAACTTCCAGTTAATAGCCAGTCCTTGCTTAATACAACAGATTGCTGTTCAATAGCAGTATAGCTGGTTCCTCTGTTGGCTCATTTCCCCTTGGCCTTTAGGAAGATGTGGGGACCATTTAATGACCTTTGTATTTCTGAAGGGGGGAAAAAAAAGTAATTGTTGGTATCAAAATATTGATAATGGTGTAGTTCTGGGTATTGGGTTGCTTTCACTGAAATGTTTTCTTTTTGAAGCAAAGCTGCCTGTTTCAACGGGGTGCAGAGATAGTGAGGCTTTTCGGTGGTTTTTCTTAATTAACAGACTGATTTCCAAATGTCCCAATTAGCTGAACAGGTTGAAGGTTGATAAAGTTTTTGTCCTGAGGCTTCTCCAGAAATATATCTGAATTTTGATCTCCCTGGCTGTGTGGAAGTATGACCTTGAGATACCAGCACCATCTCTAGATGCTGTTTGCAGGGATGGAAACCTCCTTGCGTCTGGAGACATCACACATTTTGATTTGCTGACTGAGATGCTCCTCTCTCCTTTCTCCTATTGCTTTTGCTTTCCCACAAGAAAACCCAACAAGCATTCAGGCACTTTGTCTTTTGCACACAGATATAGGGAAGAAATCTTCTCTGATATATGAGTCAAATTAAACGGGTTTTTTTCCCATGCTGGAATGCAGGAGGAGGAAGTGGTTTCTGTTTTGAAATACTATCAGGTTGGGCACCACAACGTCTCTTAGACAGACAGATAATTAGGCAATTCACTGCTAGAAAATTGTTTCTTGTCGTCTCTTAGACGTGTCTTTTGGAAGTATTGGACTGTCTGTGTATTTCCCATATCTGGAGCTCAGGAGCAAAATCTAATCCCTGATTAAACCTGTGTAATCCTATCTTAGCCAAAGGAGAAAAAAAGGAAAAAATCCACTGATGTCAGCACTGTGTTTTCTGGGGATTTATACCTGTTTAATTTGGATCAGAATTTGGCCTTTGTGCCTGGCGTTATAAAACGCTCCATTCATTTATGCAGCAGACACCATATGGTCCATGCCAGGTCTGGGAGAGCCATGAGCTCCTGGCTGGTGCCTCCCGCCCTCCCAGGCCCTGCTCCAGGTCTGGTGGCCACACGAGGTGGCCCAGCAGGGCCTGTGAGGACACTGGGAGAGGGGAGATGTGCTGGCAGGGGCGACCCCCGGAGCCCAGCCTGCCTGGCAGAGCCTCTTCACAGTGGGTACGATGTGCAAATCCCCTTTGGGAGGAGGATTCTCAATCCCCTCTGTGACTCCGGGTTTCCACGGCAGGTGCTGTTGGTCAGCCTGGAGCAGGTGACAGCAGAGGCTCAGGTGGAGATGCTGAGTGGGGTCCTGCAGGCCCAGTCCTGTTTTGGGGTCACTCAGGGAAGATGCTCTGGGGATGGATTTGGCTTTTTGCAGCAGACTGACTGCTTTAACGAGGAGGAGTGAAATGCCATTAATCAGGGTGAGAGCAACAAGATGCTGATGCTTCCTGATCCGATCTGTTGCTTGCTTAGAAGGCAAAATTAAATTCATCAAGTGGCCTGACTTAGTTAATAGATGTACTGCAGCAGATGTGGCAGAAACTGCCTGTCCTGGAGTTCTCTGGAATTTTTTGGGAATCATTTTCTCCTAAAGAAAGGAGCAAACCCTCCTCTCTCCAGGCTGATGCTGGGTGCTTGCTCCTTTTGCCAAGCACCTTGATTAAAGCAGTGTCATGGCTCTCCTGCCCTCAGCCCTTCATCTTGTGTGGCTCACGCTGTAGTGAGAGGAATTGTTCAAACATCTTGCAGGGCTGTAATCTGCCCGTGTATCAAATGAAGTGAGCAGGAGCTGCTGTGGGCCGCAGGGCAGTGTCTGGAAGTGGAATGCTGGTGCCTGGCCCCATGGCTGTCACAGGAGATGGATGATGCTGCAGGCAGAGGCTGCCTCCCCTGCCTGGCTGTCCCTGCCTGTGCTCGCGGGTGCTGTGTGGCACTGGTGCTGGAGCCTCTCCCTGTGAGCTGTGTACCTATGCGTGAGGTCACCTGCCTGCTTCCTTGGATCTGGGGCTCATCGTGCAGAGAATTAAGATGCAATTTTAAAAAAAGAGGAATTGGAGGTGGAAAAAGCCAGCCATAGATACTCCTTTTCAGTATCCTCTGGGCTGTTGTGATAGATGCATCCAGCCCGTAATTCCAGTTTCTCCTGATGAGGTAATTTCATGAGGTGTCATCCCTGCATGCCCTCGAGATCTCTGCCAGACACGCTCGTTCATTTGCACTTTCCCTCACCCCGGATCCCTGCTGTCTGCTACAGGACTTTCTCTCCCTGTCTGAGAGCCGACCCTGATTAGGGAAACGCCTGGTTTGGGCTGCATGTGCAGGCTCCCTTCCCTGGCTGCCCTTGCAGAGGTTTCCAGAGGGTCTCTTGGTGTGGTGGCACTCTGCCGTGGAGCAGCAGCTGGAGCTGGGTCTGTGCGCGGCCGTGGGCTCCAGCCCTTCGGTTCCCTCTGGAGCCGGGCAGGCGCAGCCACCGCAGGGAGCAGTCGCACGGAGGGAAGGCTGGAAGGAGAGTTCAGTGTGCACATCACAGCCTGATGGAGATTAAACTGATAAGTGGGGAACCACGGCATCTTCTCCCGTGCTTTTCTCTCCTCTCCACTAAATATGAGCGGCCGTGCTCGAGGAGCAAGGGGCGGGATTTGGGCCATGCCTGTGACCTTCTCAGCGTGCATCATTAGCCCGGCTGCTGCTGCTCCTCGTAGCACCTCTTTGTGCTAAACAGCCTTTTAATATTGATGTCAAGCAGTTCAGAAGCAGTTTTCAGTCCTGCTTAAGCTGGCAGCTCAGCCCCACTGGCTGAGGCAGTGCTGGGCACAGAAGCAGCTGGGCACTGGCTCCTGCCTGCCAAGGATGGGGCGAGGCACTGCCTGCCTGAGCGGGCAGGTATGCCAAGGGGGCCCTTTCTGAGACCTCACCAAGTGCTGAGGCTGAATGGGAAGTGCAGGAAGTGTTGATGGGTCAGTGCCAGCCTGCCCACACGGTCCCATTGGACCTGTGTCCTCAGGGGGACTCTGCCCCTCAGTTGCCCGTGTGCAGCCTTGAGCGTGTTCTTGCAAATTTTTCTTTTCTCTGAGTTAAATGGTTTTAATTGCGTTGCAGGTGGCGGTGTAGGTGACTGAGGAAGAGTTGATGGTTTGTGGTGGAGCTCTCTGCTGTTGCAGAAGGCTGAGATTGCCCTGCTGTTCCTCCCGGAGAGGCAGCAGCAGAGGCGCTGTGTGGCCGAGCGGGGCGGTGCAGCACGGCCTGAACTGCCGAGTAACTGCTGAGTATCTGCTGAGTAACTGCTCAGCACACCTGGCACAGGGTTCGCAGGAGATGCAGAAGTTTCCTGGCCCCAGCTGCAAGGCTCAAGCTTGTCCCCATCCTGTAAATGATACTGATAACCTTCATCTTAGCTTAAGGAAATTTTCTGAGTTAGTGCTCCTCCCTGGTCATTCCAAGGATGCTAGTATGTTCAATCAAAGGATTAATTAGTTTCTGAAATGCCAGCTTCAATTTTACTGTTGCACATAACTCATGGATGACAATGATGTGTGGTCGTGCTCTGCACAGCCACTTAGTGTGCAAGCCTCAGTGTAGAGGCAAAGGACAGGGAGAGGTAAAAGGCATTTTGGCTGCATCTGGTGCCAGGGCTGATGCCAGCCAGGCAGCCTCGTGGCTTAATTTCATAGTGACGTGGAAAAGAGCTGACCGGCAAAAAGTGATTCCACGTGACCGAGGTTGGTGGGAGACAGGGAGAGCTCAGGCTGGAGCCAGATGTGGGAGCTCCAAGGCCCACTGCATCCCCTGGGAGGCACTGCCCTGCTGGGCAGCAGCTCTGGGCTGTGCAGTGCCTGGCATGGCCATGCCCCCAGCCCTGCAGGGACAGGCAGCCAGCCTGGGGGTCTCAGCCTTCCCTCCTGTGCAGGACCCCTGTGGGGGACATGGGCCCCTGCCCCAAAGAAACGTTTCATGTGGCACCCAGGCCCCCATATCCGTTGGATATGTATTGTTTAGGAGCACTGCATCAATAACTACATCACATGAAAATGTTTTATTTACATCATGTACCTTGTCCTCAAGAATTCAATCCTTTTAATGGACGTAAGCAAACACAATTTTCTTCTGTATTTCAGCATTTCTATTATAAAGAATGTCTTTTTAAGAAGCCTTTCTGTTTCCAAATGTGTCCCTCAGTGAAGAGCAGCTGCAGAAGGAATTGGTTTGACCTCTGCTTCTTTAATTGCTTTTTGCTCTGTGTTGGCCTAGAAATGGATGTTGCTATTGTGTAAATTACTGCAACAGTGGAAAAAGAGCTCGTGAGCTCAGGTGTGTAGTTTCTGTCAAGAAAATATACTTCTTAAATGGAAAGCAGCATCTACCTGTTCATAACCAGAGTCTGCGTCAGTCTGAACATCCCAGATGTTAATTACTTAATTTTCTGCTATTGAGCAGCTCCATGGAGTCACTGGTTTTGTGGCCAAGGGCAAATTCAATCTGAAATTTACTATGAGCTCCTTTCCAGACTCTGTCAGGAGATGTTCAGACATCAGGGAACACAGCTCAGTCCGCTTGTAGAGTCACCTGGACTCAGTGCGTGGCACAATGCTCAACTGCTGCCCGTGGAGCTTCTCCACCTTCACCTGTTGTGGAACGAGCTGGAAGGAAAGAGCAGGAGCTTTTAACCACCCCCCAGGGCTGAAGGTGTGAGTTTGTGTGGAACTGGCTCCAGGCAGGTGGGAATGCAGCCGTGGTACGTGTGTCACTGGGTATGGGTGTCGCCGGGTGCCTCTGTGTGCAGAGGGCTCTGGCACGGGCTCCTGCCCGCGCCTGCTGCTCCAGCTCTGCGGGGCTTTCCTGCTCCGAGGGGCTCCCCGGTCTCCCCACGGACCCTGCAGCACCAGCAGGTCACCTTCCAGCCAGGGCAGGGCCAGCTGGAAGCGCAGCTCACCTTGTGCCTTGAACAGCTCCGGTGGTGGGGTCGTGCCTGGGCAGCCGCAGTCCCGGCCGGTCCGGATCTGTTCCGAGGGGTGCTGGTACCGCTTCTGCAGGGCTTGGGGCAGGCTGGAGTGCCAGACCCGAGTGCAGACGGTGCAGCACTGGCTGTGCTTGTTGGTGCTCGAGGAAAGGGTTCCTCCCCTCTTGGAGAAGCGATCGCTGCACCGCGGGAGGACCGGGGAGCTGCTCCCCCTCCCTGCGCCAGGACAGGAGCCCCGGGCAAGGCGAGCACCAGTCTCCGCTTCCAGCTGCTCACCTGGGCCTGTGGGCTCCTCCAGTTCTCCTCTCCGAGCTGTTCTTGGAAGTACTGGTGGCAGCAGCAGGGAAAATGCTTCTGAGTGGGAGCAAAGGATCGGCTTTATTTTCTCAATGCCAACTCCAGCCCCTGCTCGGCTGAGGTCCGTTCCACAGCTTGGTGCAACTCAGCCACCAGCAGGTTGCTCAGCAAATGTGGCGTCTAGCAGTGGAATACAGCAGTTAGCCTCCCAGAAAGGCATGTCCTTGAGTTTAAAAGACTTCTGAACCGATGGGTAAAGCTGAATTTTTGGCACACAAAGACATCTCAGCTTTTGAGAAAGCTGCTGTGGTGAAGCTGTGAGTTTGTAAACCTGAGGTCAGTCTAGTGCTACCTCTTATGGTCTGTGTGTGAGTAAGCATTTGGCCTTGGAAAATGTCTTCCCTGTTCTTCAGCAGTAAGTCTCTGTGCTATCCCCAGTAGTTAATGATAGAAGCAACAATGCTTGTATAATTAGCCCATTAATACCCCGAAGGACTCAGCATGCTAATTACCTGACACAATGAGATTAGCAAATTGCACTACAGGAATTCAAAATACTTGGATCAACAGTAGAATATCAGGTGCCCTTAGATAGCACACCTGCTTGTTTTACAGTCCTGGCATGGAGTATTTTTGAAGAATCGGTATGCCTGGGGTACTTCTCCACTGTTAATTTATCCTGTGATTAATTGGTGGCCTGCAAGACTTCTTGGTTTAAATTACTTGGTACTGTCTCCCAGGATTAGGCTTCATCTTCTTTCATTTTGGAAAAAAAGAATGAAAACAAAAAAACAAACAAAAAACCCCAAAACAAACGAACAAAAAAAACCACCCCAAAATAAAACAAAACAAAAAAAAAAAGGAAAAAACACCCTATTGAAAATTTTTGTTTTGGGGTATTTTTACGTGGTTTTACCGCAATATTTGATTTCTGTAGGCTAATAAATCATAGCAGAACATTTAGTATAGCCAGCTACACTTGTGATCCATTGCCTTGTAGGAGAATTCGTTAATAACCCTGACATGCTGTGTACTACTTGGAGACGGATGGCTTAGAATTCTTCACTGCATCCTCAGAAGGTGGCCTTTCCAAAAAACACCAGCCTGGCCTCCTGACAGCGGCACTTGCTCAGCAACACGTCCCGATGGCATCAGCCCTAGATGACTGATGGTGGCAGGCAGAAGAGATGCAGTCTTCCTGCTGGGGTGGCGAACCCCAACTCATTTCTAAGTGTCATTTGCAGATAGACTTATGGGGCTCTGAGCTGCAGGGTAGGTTTTTAGAGCAATTATTTGAACAAATTACTTGGGCATTTGAAGGTTTGCTGTCACCTAAAATATCCACAGGTAATTTGGTGAGCAGAAGCATCTCTGCCCACAAACTGTGTGTGTCAGAGCTGTTGGAAGGGATAAAGTGAGATGTAACCTGGCACTGCTTGATTTTAGGATTGCACTGGCAGGTGGTGCCCGAGTCACTCAGAGCAAGATCGCAGACTGGTGCAGAGGTGAGGAGCCAGCCTTTGCAGGGTGTGGAGATGGCAGAGGGGCAGGTCAGAGTAATGCTAATCAGCTGGGGGGTGTGTTATAACAGGAAATGCACAGCCTTGGCAAAGGTGTGGGCTCACGAGTGAGGTTGAGTGTGCTGTGCTTGGTGTCCTGCCTGCCTGTGAGCCTGTGCACAGCATCGGGGTGATGCCATGGGGGATCCCAGATGTGGTTCTGCTGCCAGCGCTGGTTTCCAGCAGCCCTGGAGAGCTGGTGCTGCTGGCAGGGGCTCCATGCCAGGCTCAACATGCTCTTGCTGCACAAGCCCAGCTGGATTTGGAGCTCCTGTAAACACTCGTCCTTAAAAATCCCTCTCTTTCCTGAGGAGATTTTTTAATCCTTAATATTCCAGGCAGTGCCTGTGGATATCCTGGCTTCAGCTTGCAAAGACTTTGTTTCAAATTTCTAATGAGTTGAGGCAGGGCTTCAGTTTGCAACACACAAAGTGCTCTTGCTCCTGTCTGGTGGGAGCGTTCAGCCTTTCCCCGGATCAGGCCCATCATTAGGGTTTGCTGCTGCCTGCGATCTTTTGTTCCAGGAGGCTGGGCTAATCCAAAGGACAGGGTGCTGGGTTGATGTCTCTCCCTCAGTTGCTTTCCTGGACATTTAACAAGTAGCTGCAGTGATAATTATGGCAAATTGTTTCTGTGTAAACGTCCTGCTGACAGCCTGGACGTGTGTAATTCCTGCCTCTGAGCAGGGAAGGCTGTCGATTAGCACTGGAGTGGTTTGTGTGATGTGCATTTGGAGGAGGACAGTTTGAGATCATCTGCATTTCCCAGGCTCAGGCTGCTGGGCTGCTTTTGTAATTTCATGATGCCCAGGCAGAGCTTTTGGCACTTCTTTACATGATGCAATTCTCCTTCAAGGCCAGGCTGGACAGGACTTTGAGCAACCTGCTCCAGTGGAAGGTGTCCCTGCCCATGGCAGGGGGGTTGGAACGGGATGATCTCTGAGGTCCCTTCCAACCCAAATCATTTTATGATTCTACTTTACCTATTCATGCTGAATGCCGTGGTAACTGTGGATTTGTGTCTCATTTATTTGAATTGTATTTCCCGCTGTAGTACAGCTTATTTTATTCCTTCCAAGCCCCTGTTTCTCTAACATTTTTCAGATGCCGAGTCACATACCAAAAATGCTGGCACCCTGGCGTGGGGGGACATTTGTAGGACATTTGGGTTCCCGGGGCAGGGCTCTGGGTGGACGAGCGGTGCCTTTGCCTTGACCGCTGCCTGTTTCTGCTCTCTCCAGTGTACGGGCACAACGTGAAGAGCAGCAACGACTTCATCGGGAGAATTGTGATCGGGCAGTACTCGACAGGCGCGCCCGAGTCCAACCACTGGCGCCGCATGCTGAGCGCGCACCGCACGGCCGTGGAGCAGTGGCACAGCCTGCGCTCCCGCGAGGAGTGCGACCGCGTCTCGCCCGCCTCCCTGGAGGTGACATGAGGCGGGAGACCGACGGCAGCCAGACCGAGCGGGCGGACGAGATAAAAAACAAGCCAACGACTGAAACACCCCACCTCACACCCTACACGCACCCCACAGCAGCTCCGTCGGATTAAAGCGGCTGCCGGCACCCAGCCAGCCGTGCTGGCCTCAGTGATCCATGTCCCGCTGGGTCCTGGCTGCTCCCCTGGGGCCGGAGCTCTGGCTGCTTGCCCCCGGCACCGCTCAGCTGTTTGCACCCCGCGGGAGGAGCGCGGGGCCGGGCATGGGCTGGGCATGGACGTGCCGCGGTAAGCACGGAGTGGGCGGAGGAGCTGGGAGTTGCCTCTGCTGTCCTTCCAGTCCAAATCCATGGCTCATCCTCTCGGAGATATAAGTACCCGTGTGCTCTCATTGGTGAACGTGGTAATTAGGCTAGAATATTTTTTTAAATGGTAGAACCTGTGGTGAAATCGATTCTGACTCCAGTTTTGTCCTTGTACTAGTTTAAACAGATGTAAGCTGCTGTTAGTGTGTGCGTTTGTGTGCCGGGGCACGCGTGTGGCCCCACGTCGGACGGATCCTGTGTCCCATCAGCGGTGACCTGCCAGTCTCGATAGCAGTCTGTGTGCTAGTAGATTCAGTGATGATATAGCAAAATAAACATTTCCAATAGCATTTGTACTGGGAAAAACAGCTTGCGTCCTTTCGAACCTGTGCTGTGCAAAAGAAACCTGCTCCAGGGACTTTGGTGGTGAGAAGACTCAGAAAACACAATTTTAATTCTCTCACAGACTGCAGTGGCTCTTTCTGTGTTGTGTGTGTTGACCCAGGTAGTTCTTCAGGTCACCAAGTGAACTTAGCTACGGTCAAGCTGTCCTGTTGGTTGCTTCTGTACATTTTATTTTTCCACAGCGTATTGTCTGGTATGATGCAGATTGTACATTTATTGAAAATAAAATTCTATTTCATTGTGCCACGTAGATTGGGGTGATACTTGTTGAGTTCACCTTTGTGTTGAGCTCCTTCAGTTATGCTTATGGCAGAAAAAAAGCCAAACTGTTGGCAGTTACGCCGTTGTTACTCACTGCAGGTAACTGGGAGCAGTTTGAGAGAAACTGGGCACCGGCTGCTGGAGGCTGGTCTGGCGAGCGAGCTGGATGCCTTGGTCTGGCCATGGTGGTTCCCAGCCAGAGCCCACCCAACACCCTGTGGGTTGGACCTGTCAAACTCCAGAGCTGGCGTGTGGCAGGATGGGCAGCACTCATCTCCCTCCTCTATTCATTAAATGAGGCCCAAAATGAAACCCCACTACCTCCTGTGCTTTTAATATTTTGATTTTTAAAAAGGAAAAAAAAAATACATATGCCTATTTCACCCCTGTTGTTATTTAGCTGCTACAGTTAGGGACAGGTGAGTCTTAAAAAGCAAAGCAAAACAAAACAGAAAACCCAACCATACCAAAACAACCCAAACCAAAAACGCTCAGTGCTTGTTTTGGCAGGTGTCAGTGTGTGGGTCAGTAATCCCTGCTGCTGTCCAGGTGTTCCTGCTCCAGGGAAGGTCTGTGTTGTAGCTCCAGTATCAGCCTCCCTTCAGCACCTGGCCCGTGGCACCTGGCTCCCCGCTGCTCTCCCGCACAGCTGCTCCGTGTGAGCAGCACACAGCAGCGGGGCAGTGGTGCCTGCAGGGCTGGCCAGGGGCATCCTCTTTCCGAGCACACTGGGGGTGCTGGCTATCAATTCTAACCTCCCTCTCTGCAAGGTGCAATTTCCTCTCTGTCCTGCAGCGAAGTCGATGGCAAATCTCTGTTCTCTGGCTTCCTCCTGCTTTGTCTCATCAAAAAATCACCGTGGAGAGGGACCCCACGGGGAATCCTGGGCAAACACGTGCTGTAGGAGGCTGAACTCTTCCCGTAATTCAAGAAGGCTCAGGCAAGGGGCCGTGGTTTCAGCAATTTCTGTGGCTGACATTAATATTCTTCCATGTGGGGCCTGTGGACAGCCGAATGAGCTCAGGACAGCCACGAGAGCTGGCCTGAGCCCAGCCACGTGCTTTGCTCAACACTGGGGACGAAATGGGAACAGAAGGCACTCTTGCCTGAGAGTCTGTCCTTGAAGTCATGAGGTGTCTGTTCCACAGGGAGGAACAGTCGTGCACACAGGATGCCAAAAATCGGTGAGGGAGCCCAGAGGAAAGGTCAGTGAGAGCAGAACAGAAGCATTCTGGGGAGCTCCTGGCCTGCAGAGCAAACAGAACTCAGCGTGGGAGGGAGAGGAGCAGGAGGGATGAATTGTGGCCGTGCTGCTGGGGCTGCAGCCAGCAGGTGAAGCACATCTCATGTTTGGTGGAGTTGGAAGGTACCCTGAAGTGCAGCTGCAGCTCCAGCTGGCACTGCGTGCACAGCGTGCTTGTGCTGTCCCAGCGCTGGGAGCAAAGCTGGTGCCCAGCTGCTGTGCCAGGCTCAGGGCTGGGGCTCAGGGGCAGCGCGGGGGGCTCAGCTGTGCTGGGGGGGTGCTGCTGCCATGAGCCTGGCTGTCAGAAACCAGGATAAAAATAATTCAGGATCTCTGCTCCCTCTTTAACATGAATATTTGTGCTTTGGGAGTAGATTAATATGCTCAAAGATTTTTGTTCCATAGTTTGCTGAAAGTTGTTTGTAACACTGGCTTTATCTCAGGATGGCACACAGGAAAGAAGGGAGGAGGCATGCCTTGACTTCTAATAATCCCAGTTCCTTCATTTTTAGTGGTCTGCTGTAGCAGTCGGCTTTTCCTTGAGCCAAATAATTTCAGATCAATGTGTGGAAGGGGAGAAGTGTTCTTAGAAGGCTTTATTTAAGACAAAGAAAACTTAATATAGAAAAGTTGATTGAACGAGTTACTGTCTCTGGAGTAAGTCTGGATGTTTTACTGTACTGAAAGCTTGGTGTCACCCCAAATTGTTTATACTCGAATCTCTAAAAATGGGTTGAAAATGCTGAAAATTTTAATCTGTAGCTAAGAATAAAAAGGGAACAGCATTGAGAGTGTTCCTAAGCAGTTCCTTCAGTCCTGATTTAAGGCATAAATTAGAAATGGAGCAGGACCACAAATTCTATAGTATTTGTGCCTGTACTATTTCCCTTACGAGTGCAACAGTTATAAAAGGACTTTATACAGTATTTTTAAAAATCTGGAGTTAATGTCTAACAAAAGATTGACCACAGGAAGGAGACGTGCTGGATAATATTGCTACAGAGTGCTGTATCATGTCAGGTTTTCTGCTGTTGTGTGACGGCATGGACCCAGCACGGACCTGGCAGATGGGCACAGAGTGAATTCCTGAAACAGCCTTGGAGCCCCGGCCACAGCTGGGGGTTCCCTCTTCCAGGCTGCTGAAGTGTGTCAGAGCATTGCCTTGCTCTGGGAAAAAAAAACCCAAACCAAACACAGGAAAAAACCCCACAAACCCCACCCCCCGAAACCAAACCAAACCAAACCAAACCAAACCAAACCAAACCAAACCAAACCAAACCAAACCAAACCAAACCAAACCAAACCAAACCAAACCAAACCAAACCAAACCAAACCAAACCAAACCAAACCAAACCAAACCAAACCAAACCAACCCAACCCAAACAAAAAAAAAGCACCACTCAGTGGGGCTCTGACACGTTAAACCCCACTGCCCTGCAGCCCCGGGAGCCTCTCCCCTGCCTCCCTCCCCAGGTGCCCTCCCTGCCGCAGCTGCCCGGTCCCTGCCG